>MU859363.1:0-27613 GCA_033297205.1 Pseudoneurospora amorphoporcata
TAACGTAGAAGGAATAGTATCCTCAGCAATCAGCCTTCTATACTACAAGGTAGTACAAGGCAGTTACAAGGCACAGTACTAGCCACACGTTAACAATTATCAACCCTGTTAGCTATATTCTATACTAGTTATTTAATAGACTAAATTATTAATTAGTACTTTTACTATCAAAAATCTTAAGAAACCGCTTTTTATACTAGTAGACTATTATAACAAATTATAAAGATAGTAGAGAAAATTATTATTAAAATGGAGATATAACAGCTAATTATTAAACTTAATCGTCTTAATAATATTTATAAATGAAATCTACTCCTAAAACCTAAGTATTATAAGGATTTTAATAATTATTTATTAGGTAAATTATTTAAGTAAGTAAAAGAGGCCTATTTATAAAATTATAAGAATATAAAAACGTAAATTAAGGTTAATGAAGATTTACCATAATTATAAAGTAAGTAAATCTTCGATTATATATAAGTATACATTTATAAATTTTATAAGAATAATATACTTCACAAATATAACGTATAATTCGTTATAATAGGCGATTAATAGAGTAAAAATAGTATAGATATGTACACCTCCACCCTACTAAGAAAATTATTCAAATCTATTATTGCTCTCGCTGCAAAATTCAACCTCGAACTAATCTAATTTCATGCAATTAATACCTTTATTAATAGAACCTTCAATAAGGAAATTTATATATGTATACTACTAAGATATTAAATTCTTAATAAAGTTCTTAAGTTAGTTAAGGCGCTATATAATTTTAAACAAATACTTCTACTATAGCAACGAAAATTTAATAATATATTTAAATTACCAAGCTTTAAAACAATCTCTAAGGATTCGTATATTATAAAGAAAAATAATATTCTTATATTATACTATATTAATAATATCGTCTTTATATTTAATAAGAGTAAAATAAAAAAGGTTAATAAATACGTAATAAATCTATAATTAAAATAGAGAAACTCTATTTGTACGTGGTGAAAACTCTATTTGTACGTAGTAAAAAAAAAAAAGTAATTTCAATGTTGTTTTTAAAGTACTAAGGACATAAATAAGGGGACGCAAAGTATATCATAATTTTTCTGATTTTTTCCTATATCTATTGTTACTATTTTTATAAACGTATGCACTTAGTAGCTAAAGAAAACGTTGAAGAAAGAGAAATATTATAAATAAATAATTAAGAACATTAAAATTCCAAAAGTCTAGAAGAGTATGATTTAGATGACGCTTTGGGCTATGAGGTTACTACTTACTTCAAAAAATCCGCTAAAATTCAACGAGTAATTTGGTACTACTTTTAGTTTCATATAATAAGATTTGGTTAAGTTATTGTCACGGCGGTGGCAGACCACTACACTAACCAGGCCATGTTCCTGCAAAAGGATATAAGTAATTGAAGCTGGCAATTCGGTTCCTCAAGTGGTCTTATATAGTTGCGACGGCACGCTTGCCGTCACATTCCCCCCCTTACATTGAGAGGTTCGTCCCGAACCTCGACCCCCCTCCAACGCCAACAGTGCCAGCTAGCAACTGATGCTTAGGGAGCCGATCGAATCAAATTGGGAGCTCTCAATTAAGGCCGGTACCGTTCTTGGTCATCCGGGGTAAGGAGAACCTATATAAGGGTATCCGAAAAACTTGAAAGTTTTTCCAACTACGAGGTTCGAACTCGCAGCCTTTAGCTTTGGTTAAGTGTCACGGCGGTGGCAGACCACTACACTAACCAGGCCATGTTCCTGCAAAAGGATACAAGTAACCGAAGCTGGCAATTTGGTTCCTCAAGTGGTCTTATATAGTTGCGACGGCACGCTTGCCGTCACAGTTATAATAAAAAACAAAAAGTGCACCACGTACAAATAGAGTTTTCACTACGTACAAATAGAGTTTCTCTACTTTTAATACTAAGATAAAATATAAGTGCTACCCTAAAAAAAAAAAAATTTGGGATTATAGGAGGTTGATTTAGAAGATTTGGATAAGAAATTAGGATTAAGGGTATAAAATATCTATAAATAACTTTACTTTTAACCTCAAAGAGGCAAGAGAAGTCTGCAAGTGGGGGAGGTATGTCAAATTGCAGGGTGCAGATCACACCTAGTTGTAGAGGGTCCCAGTCACCTGATTATAGGTCTTGGCATTTCTGGGATACCCGAGCACCCCCCAGACCTTCTGGAGCGGATCTGTTGCACAGCCAGTTTCTAGACAGTTCAATCAACCAGTTCACATCAGTAAATCTGACAGCAGTGAGGACGAGGTGAAGTCGTGATTGGAGGTCACGGTTTCTTTCTTTCTTTCTTGTCTTGTCGAAACGGGCTTCTTCGATAGGTCCCGTCACCCACCGCGGTTGCCGGGCCGCACGCTGTGAGTTGCTGATGGCGGCAATGTAGGTGGTACCTATATGGAATGTCACTGCACGCAAGGAAATGGGTATGTTCTTCAGTTCACTTCTACATATCTCTATGTGGTTTGAACCATCGTTACCTAACTCCTGGCGTCATCGCAGCCTTTTGGTCTTCATAAGAGCACTGGCTATTCGCAGTACCTATAACAAGCACAAACGCTACTTTAACTTCCATCATGGAATTGAATGTATCGTGGCCCCACTCCTTGGGTCACGGCCGGCTTGTTCTGTTCGACATTCAATGCGACTACTGTGGCTGTTGGTCCGGGCTGGAGGATCACCCCGCGCAGATGAGGGATGTGGATGTGGGTATCAGATACCTATGTCTGTTAGCCAAGACATGAGCATCTAACGAAAACTACGCTTACAAACAAAGCTCTACTGTTAGTATATAATACTAACACTATCCGCAGCCTTTAACAGACACAAAGGCCTCACAAACTTGAATGACGTGGGAGATGCCCGTTCTGCTGAGGGTTGAAACCTGACGGAGCTTGTTCGTTCGTGGCCTCAGACCTCTTTCTCCAGCTCACAGCTGATGTATCCGCTGAACACTCCACCAGCACATCAAATCAGGCCCAAAGACTATTATTGTCCTGAACACGGCCAACGTCTAACAAAGCTCCAGTCTGTTTGTCTGCGAAGTCTAGTTTATATAATGATTGCTCGCAAGGACGTCGAATTTGGCCAAGACAACTGACGAGTGACGTAAATATTGCTGGATGATTGTTTCCCTTCGAATCACCTCATGCAGTGCTAGGACGTTCATCCGTTCAGTACTTGAACATAGGTACCTATTAACGAGGTGCCTGCCCTGATGGAACTCGAGCTTCAATTCTGACACGAGTAGGAATGGCCTGACTTGCTTGACGCTAACATCCCGTCTGTCATGTCTCCGTGACTACAATTTCCAAGCATATGATCCACGGCAACCTAAAAAGCTCTAGGCCCCAGACCTTCATCCCGCGTCCCCCCTAACGTAAACTCTAAACCAATGCTTGTGATAACCAGGGGGGGGGCCCCATATTCCCGGGCCTAGCTTCCATTCTAACGTGGAGGTGCATCTTGCTCCGATTATCGCTCCCAACCCTGACACAACAGGACGGACCTCAGGAACCTTCTAGCCTGATACATCTGTGACAACCCAACTCCGAGTCTCTTTTTCTTTTTTCTCTAAATCTCATATTTTACGCATGGCATCGACGGTATGCCGAGTTTCTTGCTGCAAAATGTCAAAGCGCCCGTCCGGCTGATGAGCATGGCGACACCAAGAGGAGGAAACCGAGGACAGCTCCTCAAACTGGTGATGACTCGAAGCTTCAAGAGCTCTACCTCAGTTGTGACACCAAGACTATCAGCATCACCAACGAGCGCACGAACAATATCTTCAACCCTTCAGATTCGATCTACCTCTACTTACAGCCAACATAGTCCGAAATGGCGCCCAGTGTCTGTCCTGGATGAGTATGCGCACTTCCTCCCCTTGCCTCGGAGTAGACACCAGGAGCTCAAGCTTACAATGTCATCTCTTCACTTTACAGATGGGTCGCAAAGGAAGCTCGAGCGGTCAGTTTGCGCCAGCTGATGGTCTTCGGCCGCTCCCTGAGCGAGCCGAGGTTGATCAGCTCTGCCAACTATGTGCGAACGGAGCTTCCGACGAGGTAAGTTCTCAAGAGTCACACCCAATCTTCAGAAAACGGAAGCTACAGTATCTGACCATGTGCACCATACTCACAGAATCGCCCACCGAATCCGCGACATGCAACGCCTGCCCTACGTAGTCGTAACGAACCCGCACATCAACGAAGTCTACGACCTCTACTACACAGCCTTCGACACCTTCCGCAAGATCCCCGAAATCAAGACCCTCGAAGACAACGAGGCTCTATGTGCCACCATCCGGTCCACCCTCAAAGCGCATTTGACCGTGATCCCCAATCTAGCCATGGGCATCTTGGAGTCAGCCGGACTCATGGACGCAAAGGAGCTAGACAAGTTCATGAACGTACTCCTACGATCTCGCATCTCCCGCCGCGTCATCGCCGAGCAACACCTAGCTCTAACCGACACCTTCAACGCTCCCTGGTTCTCCCCGGGAGCCAAGCTTTCTGATTATGAGTTTATTGGCGAAGTCTTTCTGAAGTGCGTCGCCAAGGAGGTCGTCGAACGGTGCGGCCAGGCCATCCGCGACATCGCGCAGCGCGCCTATGGTCCGGACGTGGCGATCCCGAAGATCAAAATCGACGGACACCTGGAGGCCAACTTCCCGTACATCCTTAGCCACCTCGAGTACATTATCGGCGAGCTGCTCCGTAACTCGGTGCAGGCCGTGGTGGAGAAGCACCAACTTCTCAAAGCAAAGTCTGGAGGAGGAAAGGAAATCGGCCCGCCGCCGCCGATCGAAGTAACAATCTGCGAAAGCAGCCAACACGTCATCATCCGCATCTCGGACCAAGGCGGCGGCATCCAGCAGGACGTTCTTCCCTATCTCTGGTCCTTCAGCAAGGGGCCCGCAAGCAAGCAACTCCTTGCAAATTTGGAACAGGTGCCCAAGATGGCGGCCACGATGCAGGAACTTAAGCTCGAGGGTACCACCTCTAGCGACGAGGCTGGTGAAACGATGACGGTGGGCAAGGTACAGCAACAACAAAAGCAGCAGGAACAACAACAGCAGCAACCACAACAAAATGAACAACAGAAAATCAAGGGCATCCACAACAGAAGCAACTTCCCCGGCGACCCAGGCTACAGCAACTCCTTAGCGACGCTAACCAGCCGTCCGCCAAACCTGCGCTTGGGCATGGGCCTGCCGTTGAGCAGGGTGTACGCTGAGTACTGGGCCGGTAGCCTGGCGCTGCACAGTCTGGAAGGGTACGGCGTGGATGCGTTCTTGCAGATTTCGAAGTTGGGGAATAAAAACGAGCAGTTAACGACGCGGGCGACGATGGATGCGGTTTAGAGAGCATCATCGGAGGACGAAGTGAGGTGGACGGTGGAAAGGGTCATGGAGAAAGGAATAAGACCCATTGGTTCAGTAGTTCAGCGCAAAGGAAGAAGGGTGTCACAGTGACCTGATGTTGGCGTAAATGGATGGGTTATTATTCCGTTCGGTATCATGGATCTGGGTTATTCCGCGTTCGCATGTGCAAAGTTGGGCGGGCTTGGTGTACGGAGCGAACAACCTCGTATTTTCCTACGCAATATCGTTAGCTGGGCATGATATGGAGATAACAAATCATCATTGCATATGCAATTTTATACTCCGTTAACTTGTGACCATTATCAACTCTCAACATAAATCACTGCAACCGAAAGCCAAAGCTTGGTCCTCAAAAAATGGCAGCCTTTCTCATTATTTGGTATCATTGAAAGGGAGACTGCTAGCAGAATTACATCGTAGCTAAGACGGATAGAAAAAAAATTGACGTGATGCGTGTGAAGTTAAGTGGTAAAGGGGTTGGTGGTAAAATGTCAGTTGCCGCTCGAAATCTTCCAAATATCTGTAACTTTTCATCCCCATCTCTCCTGTACCTCCCTGCGCGACTCGGGGTTATGCAGAAAGGGCTTGGGAAGATGAGGGAACCAGGGCATGTGTATAAAAACATGAGGAGTCGCCCCTTCTAACAAGCCTCGACTGAAGACCACGCCAATCTACCAAACCGCAGCATATCCATGAACATCGTCTTCAAGGTATGTAAGTCGCCTAGTTCGTCTTCACGTAAACATGTCGAAAAGAATCGAGGCGCAGGTACGTTAGTGCTCGATAGAACGGGAGACGGTCGTCCCCCTTGTGATGACCGCTTAGCGGCGACCGTGGCTGCGGACGGCGCTTCCCTGCAAAGATTCAAGCTCCATCTCGAGGGACTTGATCTGGGCGTGGGTTTGTTCGAGGTCCTTGTTGAGACGGTCGCGCTCGGCAATGAGCTTCTGCTCCCACTGCCTGAAGCGCTGCTCCTCAATCTTGACCTGTTCTGTGAAGCGCTTGCGGAGAGCCTCCTCCTCCTCCTTGAACTTGGGGTTGTCGAGCTTCCTTGGGCGAGCCTCGCCGAACTTGCGGGTCTCCATTTGCTGGGCGCGGTAAGCCTCGTAGTGCAGCTCCTCTGTTGTGTGGATAAGGTCCAACATGTGGGTGCGAATAAGAATCGAACGGAGCTTCTTGAAGTCGCAGTGTTCCTCGTTCTCGACCTCGGCAACACCCCACGAGTACTGACGACCCTTGACAATACGTCCATCGCTGGTCTTAACATCCTTCTCGGAACCAATAACGGCAAAGGGCATGGCGGCCATCAAGCTGCGGGCGTGTTGTGCGGCAGCCTCGTCATCCTCCTCAATAGGTGGCTGATAGATCTTGATACCCTGAGCTTCGATGACGGCACGGATCTGGAAACAACTGTTAGCGACAAATTGGGCACGTGTTAGGGAAACCAGCAGACACTCACCCTGGACTTGAACCTCGCCAGGTCGGCAGGGCTGAGGGTGTCGGCCTTGGCGATAACGGGGATGAGGTTAACGCGAGAGCACAGTCTCTTCATAACCTCGATATCTAGGGGCTTAAGGGTGTGGCCGGTAGGACGGATGAAGTACAAGCAGGCGTGGACACGGAGGTCGATCTTGTCCTGACGGCGGGGTTGTTGCTCCTGGAGCATGTAGGACTCGTGCTGGTCGTCGAGGAATTCGATAATGGGCATCCATGAGTCGCGATTGTTGACGTAGTCACCAAAGCCGGGGGTGTCGATAACAGTCAGGCGAACTATAAGCTGGTCAGACAGAGCTCTCTGATAAGACACCAAGGTCCCCGTTCCCCTGCGCAATCTGCTGCCGTACCCTTGAAGAACTTCTCTTCGAGCTCAGCCTTTGTGATTTCGATCTCGACGGTCTTGTCGACCTGCTTCTGATGGCGCCTCTTGTGGTCGGCATAGTTCTTGATGGTCGTGGAGAACAGCGTGTTGATGAAGGTGGTCTTGCCGAGGCCGGACTCGCCAGCAACCTATATCCATCCACGCTGTCAGCATTGGTTTACAGATCCGAGGTTCGGCAAGCTTTGGACAGTGAAGCGCACCATGATGGTAAACGCAGCGCCCCTCTTAGCAACAATCTTGTGTCGCTGGTTAGGCAGATTGGCAATGCCAATCGGTGAGGCGCTCTCGCTAGCGGCAGGGGACATCTTCAGCTGGGCGAAACACGAAACTGGGAGATAATTATGTGTAGAGGATTAAGTCACGATGCCGTTGCTGTAACGGCGAGTAGAAGCACCGGCAATTGGAGAAAAAGAGCGTCGGGCGGGATGCGTGGTGTATGTGGTGGTCGTGGATGGGAATCGAAATTAGGTTGATGTTGACAGTGGACGGGTGGGAGCGAGAGACAGACGAGGATGGAACTGCAGTCAGTGGTGGACGGGGACCCGTCGTGGAGCTCTGTGCTTCGTTCAGGGGAATTTGCTTGTTCAAATTTCCAGACCACCTCATTCATCTGGCCCAACCCAACACCACGGGCACAACCACCACGCAGGAGAGAGCAGCGACAGGGACCCGGACGGGAGCGCCAGGCCAAGCACTTCCAGGGACGGCTGCAGGGCCGCAGCAGACGGAGCAAGCAGCATTTCGCAGAGGGCAGCACGCCGCCTGTGATGAGTAGGCGCACGGAGCACATCCATAAGTAGTGTATTGGCACCTTCGAGCCCGGCAGTCTGCAGCAGCCACGAAAGGCCGTTCCTGACTGGCTGCGGCCTAGGGAAATGAGTGGAGCCTCCCCTTTTCCACCTGCTTCCCCAATTCCCCAGAGACGCTGGCGGCTCTCCACTGAAACGCGCTTGCCAGGTACCCTCGCCGAGCATTTAATCGATACGTGCCTTCCCTGCTAGCGCCGTGTTTGCGGTGATCAGCCATTGATTGCCAGCTCTGCCAGCCTTGCACTGTACATGTGACCGTGCACCGTGCTCGCCGGTCCGCTGTCGGTGAGGCTGCCAGTTTTGCCAAGCTTTCTGACAGCTGGTGTCGAAGCGAGGAGCTAACCCGACTCCATTCCCCGCCAAAGAGTTCATGAAATTTTTGGTTTTTTGGCTGGCAGAATCGCCATTGAAAGTACGGGCGGTCTAGGCGCAAGCAGCCTGCCTGTAACTGAACTTCTGTTCCACTTATACAGACTTGTACATACTTCACATCCCATACTATCGGCGCATTGCAAACCCGGATTCTCCATCTTCAACACCCAAAGTCGAGGCATGGAATAGCGTTTGACAATGAAGACCGACTTCAAGTTTTCTAATTTACTGGGCACAGTCTACTGCCAGGGCAATCTCTTGTTCAGCCCGGACGGTACCCATCTCTTCTCGCCCGTCGGCAACAGGGTGACTGTCTTCAACCTTGTCGAGTATGTTATGAGAATCCTATACTTGCCTGACGCATGGCTTGTGTAAGCTGGCTAACACGGTCGCAGTAACAAGTCATATACCCTTCCCTTCTCCCACCGAAAGAACATTGCGCGTATCGGCCTCACACCCCAGGGCAACCTCCTCCTTTCCGTCGACGAAGATGGCCAAGCTATCCTCACCAACGTGCCCCGGCGCGTAGTATTATACCACTTCTCCTTCAAGGCTCCAGTAACGGCTCTCTCCTTCTCGCCATCTGGGCGCCACTTCATTGTCGGGCTCGGCAGGAAAATCGAGGTCTGGCACGTTCCTTCGACACCCGACTCCAACGCCGACGGCGAGCTCGAATTCGCGCCCTTCGTTAAGCACCACACGCACGTTCAACACTTCGACGATGTCCGCCACATCGAGTGGTCCCACGATTCGCGATTCTTCCTCACATCTTCCAAGGATCTTACAGCAAGGATATGGAGTATAGATCAAGAGGAGGGCTTCACACCTACGGTTTTGTCCGGTCACAGGCAGGGAGTCATTGGTGCGTGGTTTTCCAAGGACCAGGAGACTATTTACACGGTCAGCAAGGACGGCGCCGTTTTCGACTGGCAATATGTCGCGAAGCTCGGACAGGACGACGATATTGTGGACGATGACGACCTGAGGTGGAGGATTGTCAACAAGCACTACTTCATGCAGAACAGCGCCACCGTACGATGCGCCGCCTTCCATCCCGAATCGAACTTGCTGGTCGCCGGTTTCTCGAACGGTATCTTTGGCCTCTACGAAATGCCCGACTTCAACATGATCCATACTCTCAGCATCTCCCAGAACGAAATCGACTTTGTAACGATCAACAAGAGCGGCGAGTGGCTGGCGTTTGGTGCATCCAAGCTTGGTCAGCTGTTGGTGTGGGAGTGGCAGTCAGAGTCGTACATCCTCAAGCAGCAGGGCCATTTTGATTCGATGAACTCCCTCGTTTACTCTCCGGACGGTCAGCGAATTGTCACAGTTGCCGATGATGGAAAGATCAAGGTGTGGGATACGGAATCGGGATTCTGCATTGTCACTTTCACAGAGCACACTAGCGGTATCACTGCATGCGAGTTCTCCAAGAAGGGAAATGTCCTGTTTACCTCAAGTTTGGACGGTTCTATCAGGGCGTGGGACTTGATCAGATACAGAAACTTCAGGACTTTCACAGCACCCGAGAGGCTGTCGTTCTCTTGCATGGCTGTTGATCCTAGCGGCGAAATCGTGGCGGCTGGCTCCGTTGACTCTTTCGACATTCACATTTGGTCTGTCCAGACTGGACAGCTCCTAGATCGTCTTTCGGGACACGAAGGGCCTGTATCATCTCTGGCTTTTGCACCTAACGGCGGTCTTCTTGTCAGTGGTTCTTGGGACCGCACGGCCCGTATCTGGTCCATCTTCAACCGCACACAAACAAGCGAGCCTCTCCAGCTCAACTCGGATGTTCTCGACATTGCTTTCAGGCCAGACTCTCTCCAGATTGCCATCTCTACTCTTGACGGCAACCTGTCCTTCTGGTCGGTCTCGGAAGCTGAGCAACAAGCCGGTCTTGATGGGCGCAGAGATGTCTCTGGTGGTCGCAAGATCGGTGATCGCAGGACTGCGGCCAACGTTGCCGGTACCAAGGCTTTCAACACCATCAGATACAGCACAGATGGATCCTGCCTCTTGGCGGGCGGCAACAGCAAGTATATCTGCTTGTACTCCGTCACCACCATGGTTCTCCTGAAGAAGTACACTGTGAGCGTCAACCTTTCGCTCCAGGGCACTCAGGAGTTCCTCAACAGCAAGCTTCTTACCGAGGCTGGGCCCCAGGGCCTCCTGGACGAGCAAGGCGAGGCTTCCGATTTCGAGGACAGGATAGACAGGTCGCTACCCGGCTCTAAGCGCGGCGATCCATCCGCGCGGAGGAAGAACCCCGAAGTGAGAGTAAACGGCGTCGCTTTCTCCCCGAACGGAAGTGCTTTCTGTGCCGCTTCCACGGAAGGTCTTTTGATCTACAGCCTGGACACCACCATCCAGTTCGATCCCTTTGACCTGAACATGGAGATCACCCCCACCTCCACCCTGGCGGTGCTCGAGAAGGAGAAGGACTACCTAAAGGCTCTCGTCATGGCCTTCCGCCTGAACGAGGCCGGCCTGATCCAGCGTGTCTTCCAAGCCATCCCTTATACCGACATCCCTCTGGTTGTCGAGCAGTTTCCCAGCGTGTACGTCGCCAGGCTGCTGCGGTACGTTGCCGCCCAGACCGAGCAGAGCCCACACGTCGAGTTCTGTCTGCTGTGGATCAAGGCTCTGGTCGACAAGCACAGCGCGTGGCTGTCTGCCAACCGCGGCAAGATCGATGTCGAGCTTCGTGTTGTCGCGAGGGCTGTGTCCAAGATGAGGGATGAGATCAGGAAGTTGGCCGATGAGAACGTTTACATGGTTGATTACCTCCTCGGCCAGGCGAGCGCTGCTAAGGAGACGAATAACACCAGCAAGACCTTGGCGCTTGAGTGGGCTTCCGGCGCGGATGAGCAGCCGATGAGCTTGACCGATGTCATGCAGCAGGATGAGGGGAACGCCAGCGAAGACGAGTGGATCGGTTTGGAATAAATAGGTGGTCCTAGGGTTTAGAAGTACTTTAGGATGTATTTTGTAACGGTAAGGAAGGAGGGTCAACTACTACATAGGATAGGCGCTGATATGGAAAATCGGGGTGCAACCGGCATTCTAGTTTATACATACTTTGTACAGATGATTTTGATACCAATTCATGGCAATAGAGAAAAGAGAGAGGATTTTGGGATACAAACAACGTACTGCTATACAACTCAGTGCTTTACCGTGCTCGACACATACGAGGACGTAAGCTCTGGTATGAAGCCTTCCTACTCAACATCCGGAATATCCCCCCACGCCTCATCAAACCCACAACTACGCACCCAATGCGGTCCTGGTGCGAGGACCGAGTCAACAATCAAGTGGTAGATCCTGTTCCAGTAGTCATCGTCTCTTGTCTGGTAATAGAGCTGGCAAATCCGTGCAGCTCTGGCCAACTTGATAGCATGACCATCGTCCTCAAAGAAGTGGAGGTTGGAGATGATTTCTGAAGAACCAGTCAGTCAGTAACAGTTCAAAGCCGAGCAGCGGAAGAGGGTGCTTTCATCAACTTACCTTCAGGAGTTCCGGATGCCTTCTTCTCCTTAGGCTGATAAGAAGTAATTGCATCAAGCGACAACTCGGGCGCTCCACGCGCCGCATACTGAACCAGATCCATCCTGATCTTCCACTCGAGAAGACGGACCTTTGTGTCGAGTGATATCCAATCTTGGGCATTGACGGTGGTGAAGAATGGTGCTGAGGTTACGTGGTGCCTATTATCGAGAATCATCAGTCAGTATCAGTCTTACCGTCTTGTCCAACTTCTCAAAGCCTACCTACCCCCTGAGTTCGGGGGCTCGCAACCAGCAAAATTAAAACAAAGGACAAAAACTCACATCAAAAAGAAATCAAACCTCGGCCCCTTTTTCTCATGCCTCTTCACCAACGCCGCCGCGCTCGCCATAAACACCGCAGAGTCATGCATCTCTGCAGTCCTCTCCTGCAGTTCCTTCTCATTTGTCGCATTCACCTTGACCCTGCTTGCCAACTTTATGGCCTCCTCCTTAGCTCTAGCCAGAACTCCATCCCTGATTTTGTTGGAATCACTCATCCTCGCCGCTTTCGCCAGCTTTTCGTTTTGTCTCACTCCCTTCTCCAGCAGATCCAGAATCTTGCCCATATCCTCCTCTGCCCTGTCTTCCCTGGCTGCTTCCTCAGCAGGGAGAAGGTAAGTCCCGATATCATCCGCATGCACAGCAGCCTGCGCCAACCCCTCGGCTACGATCGCCGGCTGTTTCCACTCCAGTCCGTACATGAGCTGAATCAACGGGTGCAAGAACCCGCTGTATAGTCTAACCAACAAATTCTCCGCCTCGGGCGTGCCGCTGAAGAGGTACGTGTTCACCACCTCCTCGTAGCGTCCCCCGCGGGAATCCATCTCCCGCTTGAAGAAGGCTAGGAAATCGGGGTAGTACTCTTCTTTTCCGCGATATTTGGGGTAATCCTCCTTCCAGTTTTGTATCAACAAATCTTCCCCATCCCCCTCCTTTGGCCGATGGTGATGTTCCGGCAAAACACGCCGTTGATACCCAGCATTACCATCGTAAGCTTTCTGCAACGCCTCGGGTGGCGCAGAGGTCCCGTATAAGGCGAGAAGATGATGGGGAATGTGATTGTGGAAACCATCCTCGTTGAAAAAGACGTGGTGGTGGGCCATGTCGGCTTGAAGGAGGCGGGAGACGAGCGTGGAAGTTGGGGCGGTTTGAGGGGGGATGACGGGGCCGGTGTAGGTTGACGGAAGAAAGGGAGAGGGGGAGGAGCCCCAGAGGCCGGTGGCGGAGGGGGGGATGGAGATGCGGTGGGGGGTTGCGGCTGCCCCTTCGGGTGAGGACTCGGGGGAGGAGAAGGACATCTTGCTGGCTGTGAGGTGAATACGTCGGGTGGTGATGATCGTCCTTGATGTTGGTAGTCTCGGAGAAATGTTGATGGCCTGGCGAAGGAGGGATGTCTTGGTCCCGGCCGAAGTGAAGGGGCGCATTCACGGTGATTTGGGTTGAATGTCCGGGCCGGTGTGGTCAGGACCTTTAGGAAAGTTTCTCGAAAAATGGAGACATAGCTGAATTATATATGCTTTATAAAGCAGGTCGTCGTCGGAGACAAGTGTTGGTTATCTAATCCCGGAACGTTCGTTGTGTTGTATTGTGTTTCCACTTGATGGAGTATCACGAACCTGGTTGCTGTAGGTGTTCGCACATCAAGGTGTTCCGAAGTCCGAATGTGCCCGCCTATTATCGGTTCTCCCCGCACTTGAAGCACAAATCTTAGGTAATTGTTTTCAAACGCCGATGTGTAGGCTTATGTATACTGTTCTTTACAAATCGGATTAGAACTCTTGTTAGGGTGAAGTGAAATGAAGTCGAATTGGCCGAGCGTATGACGGCTACGTCATTGATCCCCTCTTAACCATCGAGCCATCCAAGCACACAAGAGCCCTCTTGGCTAGAGCTCCCTTTGTGACCACCAATTGAATCCTCCATCTTATTCCCACCCTACACTTCGTCTTTGCAGAGGCCTCGTATATACGATATATTATGATTAAGTTTGCTATTCTATCTCATATTTTCTTTTTCCCAGAGTCATCTCATTGCTCCCTTCAGTTCCGTGCTTTCCGTCGTTACACCCCAACTGCATTATTTCCACCAGACATACATCTCCATCACATTCAACGTCAAGCATAAGTTCATAGCCAAAGCTGCCCACAACAATAGAGAGGATGCGGATGATGACCGCTTCCAAGCTTCACCAAAATGCCAGCAACAATCAAATCGTGGAGGAAGGCAAAAAAGCAACATGCGCTGTTCCTAACTACCTAAAAAACGGGTAGTAAAACCATCGACCCATCCATTCATCCATCCATCAGTTGCCCCATTTGCCACGCTCCTGCCTGTATCCTGTCTAACCAAAAGTCCCAATTTCCGCCATTGTATATTTCTTCTTCTTGCTATTCTTCCTATTCTGTCTCCAGCTGAGTGTATATGTATATGCGTTATGCTGTAGCATTTGTCTATAGAAAAGGCACTTGATGGTGTGCTGTTAAGTGGTCCGGGTCCCTCCTCTTCGATTATTTTGGTAATTCTTCTTCTACGCCTGACGTCGACTGGGGCTGCGGTTCATCTGTCTTCTTGAGGCCTGTTCCTTAATCAGTCGCTCAGAAGTGGCATCGTCATACCCAATGACTTGGGTGAGGTAGTAGTATCTGTTTTCGGCGTGTCAGCATGCATCATTTCCTTTTTTTTTTTTTTTTTTTTTTTTTTTTTTTTTTCTTCTCGCATCAGAGACTTAAAATAGGGGTGAACTCACTTCTCAGCATGCGCCTCCTTAGCCCTCAAGTCCTCCCACAACTGATGACACTCCATCCAAGCCTTGGCCCTCCTCGTAGGATCGATCCTCTTGACCAAGAACCTAAACCTGCCGCTTACCGGCCTGTGATCCGACACCCGCACCTCGTGTCTCTTGTAGTCCAACTGTTCTATCCTGCCCCTTCCGCGGTACAAGAGTCTGTCGCACCAGGCCGGGCTGCGCTTCTTCTCGCTTGAATCGTAGTTATCCGTTCCCACGTCGTATTTGTACGTAGGCGCGAACGTGATCGGGAGCTCGTCGAAAGCTCTCAGCCGGAACCCGGGATTTCTTCTCTTGGCCACAAGCAACTGGTCGCGCTCGAGCAGTTTTGTCAGGTTGCCCTGCTTGACTGCTGTTACTACCGTGTCACGGCTCATGGTGTCAATGCGGTAGTTGAGATCGCCATTCAGCACGCATAGCTCGTGGTCCAGAATCATGGTGCCGTCACCGCCGCCGACATAGCTGTCAATACGCACGGAAGGATCACGCTCGGATGGGAAGACGTTCGCATCGAGAATTGCGGCCACGTCGTTATGCCGCTGGTTGGCGCCTGATTGACCCGCAGCTAAATGGCAATTGATGAAGCAGAGCGAAGTATCGTCAACCAGGAAGCGTACCACGATGGCACCCTTGTTGCCGTGCAGACCACCCAGTCCGCGCTTGACCTCGTTACTGCTGAGATTGCTGATGCGTCCGCGTAAGTCTGCCTTGACAAAGATACAGGTGAAGAGGCCGACCAGGGGAGCGGTGTGGAGGAGATGATACAAGTCGCCCTGCATGTAATCATCCAGACTGCGAATGAGGAAATCACGCCAATCGCGATATTGGTGGCTCATCCGCTCTTGGTCCGACCCTTCCTTCTTTTTGGGCTTCAGGAATCGCTTTGCTGTGGCTGTCTTGTCCTCCAGATCCACAAGTTCCTGGAATCCAAAGATAATGATGTCAGGAGAGTCGGCGGACTGAAGAAGATCCCTGAAGAAACTGGCGTCCGAATCGGAATATCGTAGACTGTGAGGAGTCGAAGCGCCCGCGTTCCACGTCATGATCAACACCTTCAGATTCTGGAACTCGCAGTACTCCACATCTTTCCTCTTCATTTCGCCCTCGAGCCAGTCCTCCTGCAGCAGGGCGTCCCAAGTTCGTACCATGTTATCTGCTCCAAGAGAGACAACCTGATACCGGTCGAGCTTGTAGGAGCTTGACCGATCAGCGATCAACTTGATGACGGGGTTTTCGTGGGCGACCCATTCCTTCTTGATAGTCCACGGGGTTTGTGTCACGTCGTAAACAGTCACCTTGCCGTTGTTGTACCCGGCCCATAGGTACGAGCCGGCTGCGGCGAGTGAGTTGATCTTGTACTGGCTGACATTCATTATACACTGGCATGTATAGTCTTTGCTGGAGTAGACGCTGACTTTTCCATCGCTATGGCCGAAGTAGACCCTGTCCGGATCAGATGCCAGCAACGTTCCTGATATCACCTCGCCAGTATCTGGCTGACTTAGGGCCCTTAGAAGAACCTGAAACTGGGTCTTCCCGTCCACGGTGGGTTTGAAGATCCGAATGTCCTTGCCTGTCGCATACCATAGCTCGTCTCCCACTACCATCGAGAAGGTGTGACCTCTAGGTACTCGGAACGATTGGCTGGGTCCGCTGGAGAGGGTCGGCGTATGGCTCTCGTCTGGACCCCAGACATTGAGGGCTCCGCTTTCGTCCAATGTCCATACTTCGTTAAAATGCCTGTATATCCTTATTATCTCATATCGGCCATGAGCATTTGGTAAACTGTCCGTGATTCTCTGCGTGCCGATATCCGCCTCCAGCAACTCCCCAATATTGTTGCCGATCCACACCTTTGTGCCTTCGTCGTCGACGTGCGCCCCTGGCTTGAACATGACCGCGGTTCCCTTTTGTCCTTCACCCATGGACAGGCTCATCCCGAGTTCGCCATCAAGGAAACTCCACACGCGTGTAAAACCGCCAGTGGTGCATACGAGTTCGCCGCACACATCAAGCATCCTAGTGTCGTACTTTGTGTAAATCTCGTGGACGCCCTTGCTGATGTACGGTTTGCTCCGGTTCGTGTTCGTTGGGTCAGGATATGCCATCGTAACGGTTGGCCCGGGGTTGGCTGTCCTGGATGAAGTGACTGGGACTACTTCAGGAATGCGTTCGGGGATGCGTTCGGGAATGCGATCGTGAGTAGGAGCGCTAACCGGGGCTGGCGGTGCGCGGAATTCGTTAGGAATGCGGTTCGATGTCCTATCCACAGTCATGGACCTAACATGAGTTCTGGAGGGAATCGAAGGCTGGTGCTGAGTTGGTGTCGACACTATTCGTTTTTGCGATATGCTGCCGGGAGGGTTTGGATCCAAGTTCGTGTTAACACCCGGCCTTGGAGGGCGCGGTGGCGGCGCCATCATCATCATCCCATTGAGTGTGCGGCTTGTCTCTATGATGCTATGCGGGCGAGCTGGGAGTGCTGGCGGTTGGTTCCCGCCTGTCAGGTGTGGCGTTAATGGGCCCCTAACACTGCCATTTTCCTCTCCCCTGCCCCGCCTTTGTCGCGCTGCTGAAGGATGAAGGGGCGGTGATACAAAGCCCACGTGCAAAGTCCGCGACCTCTGAAGTCCCTCCGGGTTTGGTTCCCTCTGTTGTTGTTGCGCTCTTGGTCGCGCGGGTAGCATCGGCGGGGAATCGTCTTCGTCAGGTGTGCCATTGCTACTAGGCGGACTGCTGAAAGGCGAGATTCTTTCCGGGGTACGAGTCTTGATGTCCAAGGCTTGGCTTCTATCGATCTGTACCGATGACCGCGAAGGAATTACAGGCTTTTCCGCCCTGTTAACGGGCGGTGGGACCGGTCTGGGCTTTTCAACGTCCCGGGGCCTCTGTAGTTCGCCCGATCGTCGAGGAGGGGGAGGGGACGGAGGCTGTGTAGCGGCAAGTCGAGGCGATCTTTGCGGATCGGAGGTAGCCGGTGTGATAGGGCGACTCGGTATCTTGAATTGCTTGGAAGCGGTGGCAGGTGACGCGGCTTTAACGAGCGAATCGGTCTGGAGGAAAGAAGGGCGCTCCCCAACTGCCACACTATCGACATTGCGGCTCGGTGATGGTGATTGGGGCGGTTGAACATTGAGGGAAGGAGGCTGCGCCGGTCGAGGACCTAACGAGGATATCGGCGGAGGCACGGAACGGATTGGCGAGCTAGAATAACCAGTACTCGCGACACTGACACCGGTGAACTGCGGCTGTAGACTCGGAATATTCGCTCTGTCCTTGGGTCTCGTCGGGATGGCGGGGGGTTCGCGTGCCCCTGAAGGACTCGGGTCCCGTAGCCGATCGGGCTTGGGCGCAGGGGATGTCGTTCTGGCGCTGGAACCGGATGATTGCTGGGCGTCGCCAGCCTTGTTCATGTTTTCGAATTTCGCCAGGAGCGACGAGACTGGTTTCTAGTGCAGCGGTCAGCCAGCCTGTCCTTTTATGTCGCTCGCCGCCTCCACGGCATCCGGTGTCCGACGGCTATAGCGGCCGGCGCCCGGGTCCGGATCCGGAAGAGGGGGAACCTCCGGAGACGGGATAGACACTCACAAGGGATGAGCCATCAGGCCCATCTTTGCTGGCCGGAGGGTCCATGACGGCGGCGAAGGCGGAAGATCAACCGAGACGAGCAGCAGCAAGCTCGGGGTTGCTGTGCCCATCCATATACTATCCACGACAACCGGTGGACTCTTTCATCAGACTCGGACCTCGAACCGGGGTTCTAGGCGGACATGGGCACGGGCGGAGACCGGAGACGGTGGGGAGGGGATGGAATAACGAGCGTTGTAAGGCCGAAGCTGTCGCGAGGCGCGTTGGCTCTGGGGTCTGGATTGGCGCAAGAAAAATAAACCAAAAATTGAGTGAAAATGAAGGACCGTGGTAGACCGTTTGGCGCAGAGCCCAACACTGAGAGAAATCGATTTCAACAGTCTGGGAGGAACGACGGGCGGCCCGGTTGGGATGCGTCTGCTTGGGTTGACTTTGTGTGGATTGCTCCTGGCGCTGTTTGGCAGCTGGAGATGGATGACAATCTCTCCCCTGTCGTCGGACGGTGGGGGATCTGGGGGGGTGCACCTCACTTTTGGGGCTGTGTCCGGCTCGTGTTTGCAGGCTGTTTGGAGATGACGATGCCCTGTGGACTCGCCGTTTTGGGGGGCTGGGCCGACTGCGAACCGGCTGCCTTCTGTTGGTCGTCGAAGTACCTACCTAATAGGTGTTTGAAGGTCGAGACTAGACGCTGAAGATCAGCGGGGCCCAAGGGGTACTGCAATCACAACCTGGAAACAGGGGCAGGTACCAAGCGGAAGGTAGAGGTACGTATACATCAACCCTAGTTTAATTGTTAGCGCTTTACTCGTCCTATATTTTCTTATAAGGGGGTTTGCAAGGTAGGATACGTCTATTTACACTATTTAATTAATTAAAATTGCCTAATTTTAAAGTAAGAAAGATTTAATAGAAGTACTCGCGTATAACCTATTTAACCTCTTATTCTAGCATAAGATCACTAGAATTACCTAAAAACCGATCCTTACTTTCTATAATAAATAAAGTTAGAGGGTATTCACAACCTATTTACAAGTTATTTACAATAGATTTACAGCAATCTAATAAATTAAATTAATTAAATTTTAAAATTACAACTTAAAATTATAAACAAATTATAATTTTTTAACTAAATTATAAATTTGAGTAAAAATTACTTGAATTACTTCTTTAAGCTTACTATACTTAAAAAGGCTTACAAATACTAAATTTCGACTCGAAACGACGAAATTTAAAACTTCAAAATAAAAATTTATTCGCTATATAAATTACTATAACGACTATATACGCTAATTAAATGTTTATTATATATAACCTTCCCTTTGTTATATATATAACCCTTCTTCTTTACTCTTATATGCTCTTTTAATCTTACCTTCTTTTATATTCTTTTACTAACTTTCTTTTTAATACTCTGCTAATTCCTTTAAAATTTTAACTCTCTCTAACTTCAATAAGATTAATACTATAATTATAATATAATAAGAGAATGTCTTTTCGGACTGTAGCAAATGTCTTTTCGTACTGTTGTTAAATTCTATAACTAGGTATAACTTAGCCAAATGTAAAGGCACGAGAACGATTGTAGTATTAGAATTTTTATTATTTTTTTGCGCTTTTTACACACCTAGCGCGGGGACCTTGACGTAGAGTATAGTAAAGAAGTAGGAACAAGATAGAAATTTAGCTAAAAGATTCTTTCTTTTTATTTCTTCGTCCAACGCAAAGCTTAATGAGCAGTAGCTATTACGCCGTAGATACTGTCTTATAGAGTAAAAAATATAAAAAATTCTAATACTATTTTTATTCTTATACAGTTATAAATAGCTAAGTTATACCTAGTTATAGAATTTAGCGACAGTACGAAAAGACATTTGCTACAGTCCGAAAAGACCTTCTCTATAATAATATTATTAACGACGATGAGAACTTTGTTTACGCTAGCGATTTAAATTATAATTGTAGTAAATATAATTCGAATACTAATATTATAACCCTACTGCATAATATATATATTTTCCTAATGTCACAGGTCTGGCGCCTAGTACTAGCATCTGGCACACAGTTGGCCAGACGACGAGTGCCAGCAAGGCACTGGCAAGCCCAGAGCTCGTTGGTCCCCTCCAGCCTCCATACGATTACATACTTAGACTGTAGGGCTGCCTCAGGTAGTCAGGCATCTATACCAGCGCACGGCCTTAAAGAATAGGCGACAAGGTCCGCCCTACAGGCTAGTCTTTCTTCTCTTTTCTTCTCGTAGAACCTTAATTGATTATCCTAGTGTCAGCACCTACGTACCGCTCTGCTGTCCCCTTATACCTAATAACTAACTTTTAGCACGCTACCTATACTATTATATTTAATTAATAATTAAGCTTTTAAATTCGTTTATATATTATTTATTACTAATTATTAATTGTAATACTTTATTTACAATCGTCGTTACTAATGTAAAACCCCCTATCGTTGCTATTACTAAATATTAATATATCTTTCTTATTATCTATTAATATTACTAAATTATCCTTTATAAAAAGACCGTCTTCTAAAAAAAGAAAAATAACAGTTACTATATATAAAGAGCGTATTATTTATAAGGTACTATATTAATGAGAAGCGCTACTCGCACGTTGGTAAAACTCTACTCGCACGTGGATCTACATTTTTTTTCTATACATAACCCAAACCCGCTCGAAGTCTGCCATAGCAGATGTATTCTTTTATAAATTTCGCCAAGCACATCTAGGCATTTCAATCTTTCAAAGTTGCCATGCCATGCCAAGCTCAGATTCTAGACTGCAGCGTACGCACCCCTAGATTTGTACCCAGACCCAGTTCTTATAGGGCATTTATATAGTAGTCTTACAGGGCACTTAGCGGCACGGTCGCATGCGTCCGTCGGCTGGGTCACTACATCAGTCATCTACATCGCAATTAGCTAGGGAAACGTACAGAAAAATGATGGATCATTCCATACCATCGACAGATGCTAGCGCTTTGTTTACTTAATAATATCTAATAATGCGCGACGTAGTGAATTGAAATATTACAATATAGTGATGTATGCGATAGTGGTTTGGTAAAGAAAGTAGTGCGACAAGGCACTAGTGCTAGTGCTAGAAAATTACGAGTTAGACTGCCCAGTCTGGGCTGGTCTGGGGCCTAGACTAGGGTAGCCAGTGCAGTACGACTGCAGGGGTCTGAACGTGTACTGAGCTGAAATCTGGGAGCTTGGCGGGCACAGTACAACCTAGATAGGTGTGAGACCATAGCAGGTCGCTAGGGTTCAGGTTATGTATGGGGAAAAAATGTAAATTTACGTGCGAGTAGAGTTTTGCTAACGTACGAGTAGCGCTTCTCATATTAATATATTAAGATAGAATATAAAGATATTATATCTCGTTTCGATTTAATAATTAAATTATTATAAGGCTACTGTCTAAAGGTTGAACTTAGTTGATACTAGGTTAGACTGCTTACGATATTTCTAGATCAGATACCCTAGCTTTAACACTATAATACATAAAACCCTTTCTAGATTGCGCCTTCTACGTAATCTTTTTTATTATTTTCTTTATTAAATATAACATTTAACTTTATACAATTATTCATTATATCTTATTTTTATAAGAGCAACTCTACTCGCACCGTAAGAAAACTCTACTCGGACCGTAATCTACTTTTGTTATAAGTCTAGCGCCTAGTACTAGCATCTGGCACACAGTTGGCCAGACGACGAGTGCTGACAATGCACGCTAAGCCAGCAAGGCACTAGCAGGCCCAAAGCCCGTTAGTCTCTTCTAGCCCCTATACGATTATATACTTAGATTGTAGAGCTGCCTTAAGTAGTTAGGTACCTATACCAGCGTACGGCCTTAAAGGATAGGTAATAAGGTCTGCCCTACAGGCTAATCTTTCTTTTCTTTTCTCCTCATAGAACTTTAATTAATTATTTTGGTATTAGTACTTGCGTACCACTCTGCTGTCCCCTTACAACTTTTTCCTTCATATATAACTTTAATTCTGACGCGGCCATAGATGTTATATGTATTCTTTCGAAAATTTCACTTAGAAATTTAGGCATTACAATCTTTTATAAAATGTTATATAGGCCAGTGCCTAGACTATGCCCAGCCCAGAAGTACACCTCTATATCATACTTTATAAGGCATTTTACAGCGCACTTTATAGGGAAGTTAGCGGTACGATCGCACATTGCACAGTCGCACATCACTTAATTGAGCGATTAATCAATCGTACTCAATCTATATTAATCTATATATCTACTATATATTTAATATATATCGTATAATCGAGTAATTTAATTGCTAGTAAGTCTTTTAAAGTGTATGACGAACAGTAGTCTGATCTGCCTAAATAGGATAGCTGAAGGTAAAGACTATCAGAAGACGTTTGGTGAAGCTAAAGGGTTCATGACAAGTATGGTAGCGTTATACTAGTCTCAATAATACTGATCTATTAACTACTATAGAACTATCTAACAATCTAAATTCTCTAGTCGTCCTTTTATACCTTGGTATAAGAGTTCTACAAAGTGTACATGCAGGTAGGCCTTAATAAAAGCTATAATATTCGACAAGAAGGAAAAGATCCGAGCCAAAGTTTAGTACTTAGACTGGGCACAGCTAAATACACGAAAGAGGTACGGGGAAGAAAGTGCCAGAAATGCCAAGACTGGGCCGAGATGAGCTAAACGAGCTGAAGCATGCTAGGTGGTCTATAGGACCCCCGGCAGGCATCAACCTAGCATATAGAAGCCAGACATTACTTCTGGGCGCTAGACCTATGACACTTGGTACCTTCTAATTATATACGTCTAACTCATTAGTCGTAGCTTAACTCATAAGCTTCTTCCTAGCTTATAAGCTCCTTTCTGGCTTATGAGTTCCTTTCTGGCTTATAAGCCTATCTTAGTAATTATAAGCCCTCCTTACTCTAATCATAGCTCTTACTCCTAGTGAAGTTTCATTGCTTAGCCTTCACGTATTCAGCCTTTACGTAGCTGTTATATTTCTGATAGTTTGGTAGGCTCATGTCATCACTTAAGTTCGTAATAGAGTGCTAGCGAGTACTCTAGACTGCTAGCGAGAGCTCTAGAGTCCTCCTTACTAAGCTTGCGTGCTGGTAATACGTGTACTACGATGAATACCCTGCGTACCAGTAGGAGCAGTGCTGGCTGGCGCGTCTCTTCTCCTTATACTTCCTCTACCTCGGGTAGCGTTACCTCCTCTCTCTCTTTCTCTTCTACCTCTCTATATATCTCCTCCTTTTATACTATCGCGAGGTCGGCCTCGTCCTCTCGTTTATATACTAGCTAGACTATAGCAGTTAGCCTTATTAGCTTACTCAAAGTCTACACTCTCCTATGTAGATACGTTTTGTTAAATAGATAGCGCTACTCGTATTGAGACAATAAGGTTGCGGCCTACTCTAAGCTGTCGGCCGCGGGTAGGCTGAAAGCGAGAGCGTCCTTGAAGTCGCGATGCTAGTTATAATACCAGTTATAATGCTGCTTAGAATTGAACTAGCATAGTCGTTACAATTAGCTAAGGAAATATATAGAAAAAATAATAGATTATTTCTTACTATTAATAGATACCAGCGCTGTATTTACTTAGTAATATTTCGTAATGCGCGCGATAGTAGTTTAATTAATTATAGGGAAGGTAGTGATAGTGTGATAGCACGTAACGAGAGAGACAGAGCTGCAGCGTTATTGACGTTCAACATAGAATTTACGACTAAAGAGTAAAACAAAAGGAAAGAGTTGTGCGCGCGGTTGGCAATGGAGTTTCATCCTCCAAGGCCGAACCCGTCGTAGACCCACTCTTCCTTATCTAATCTACAACCAATCAGAATGCTCGCATCACCCGTGCGATGCATCCGTGCAATGTAGTCAAATGTCCCAGGGCATGACCCGTCGGATAGGGCCATGACAGATAGTGTGATGATGATAGAGGAAGCGATGCGATATGACGATGCAAATCGCTAAGTGTAATGATAGATTACTAGTTACGAAATCTGGCCTGTGCAGGGGGTAGAATGTATAATAGGCTGTAATCTGGAGGCTTGGCGGTCGCGGTACGAGCGAGATTGGTGCTGACAGGGAGGGGACGGCAGGGTTAAGATTATGTATAGGAGAAAAAAGTAGATCACGGTCTGAGTAGAGTTTTCTGATAGTACGAGTAGAGTTGCTCTTTTATAAACCTATTATATTATATTTAACCCTCTTTATAATACTATTATTACCCTAGTTTCGCCGGCACGCTTAGAAAAGCTTTTTTTTGTTATTCTTATTTGTGACGGCGCGGCTCAACCGCTAGTCACCTACATTACTTGCCTTGCTCTAAACCTGTTTATGCGACTAGCCCCGCTACTCCGCTACAGGCTTAGCATTGTGCACAACTTGATCTTCTTTGTACTACGGCCATTCTTTGTATTCTAGTTTTCTTCTTTTCTTCATCTTTCGATCTTCTACTAAATAGGATCATTGCTGTTTATCACAATCATTTCCTCTTTGCCGTAACATTATTCTTAGTAACTAAAATCTTTTATTTATATTTGGTTACTATTTTTTACAACCGCTGTCTCTTATCTTTCGCTATTAGGACTTCCTGTAAGGGCACGGATGGGAAAGTCGAAGGCAAAGCTAAGAATCTATCGATAATAGAAGATTTTAGGTAAGGAGGAAAAGAGAAAGAACTAGATATATACGGTTGAACCTAGACTTAAATACCCTAGTTACACAAGCGACCCTAGGACCTACTTGCTAGTCACTCTCCTCTAATCTCTTCATTCGCATTCTATTTACTTATAGGCAAACTACCCTAAAGAAGCTAGATTTCACCTTAGTACTAAGACTTCCTTTATACTTGTGTTCTTCTATCGTTCACAATAATACCTTTAATAGTGCAGCGGTCTGAACTATAAACAGTGAAGTGGTTAGGTTCGTGAACGATATCCTTCTAAAAAGGTCCGCTCTAGAAGGGAAAGGTCCGTTCTAGAAGGCCTGTATAGTAGCATAGTCAGACTTGTGCCTGTACTGTAACAGAAGGCTATAGCCGGTTATTAAGATAAATAGTAAGTATACTAACTATTGATATTACAGCTACGAAATAGTATTTAGATTTTCTGAGTTTTAGTATAGGAAATATACTAGTTCTCTGTAACTCTATTATTCTTATTTCTCTTCTTGCGTGTAATTTTTGTCATAGCATGGCTGGACTAGTTACTAGAGGACTGGCCGCAGGGTCAATTGCACAACCGTAACACATCAGATGAAAGGTCCACGGCTTTATCTTATCTAGAGCTCCCGGAAAGGGAAGGCGGCGACGAGTGGCAGATCTGACTTTGTATGTCCAGATCCGTGATGCCTTCGTTGTTTACTTTCCCTTTCCTCTTTACACTTAATATTACTTTGAAATGTGCCTTCTAATCTTGCAGTCGTATCTCTTGTAGGATCACGCTTTCACAATTTTATTAGTTTTTACCCCTGTTACCTCCCCTGTCAAAAACCCACAATGTACCGAGCTAGCAATTAAACCAGGGGTGATGTGTACTTTACCATACAACCTTACCGTACGGACCCATTTGTGTCCCTTGCGCTAAATAGGACCCCACTCTGGCAGTTCATTCTAAACATAGCAAACTGAAGTGTCTACTGTAGGTACTGATGGAAACAAACAGACATTCCAATCTCTGCTCCATTTTATGCAGCGTTCTGAAGAAGTTGGTCATCAATTCTTTGTTTCAGCTTTCCTTCTCCGTTTGACAAAGGGGGGTCGGTACGAAAAGCATTGCACCTTCATGGTTTCCACTGCGACACAAGACTTCCACTGATGCAGGTACCGTGAGTTTAGTTGATTTTCGAGCAGCGTTCCTCTTGGTATCCAAAACATGACGGGCAGGCCCAGGTCCAATGTTTTCTCTTTTTCCCCCTTCATGATGTAACGACATAACGAATAGAGTATTTTAATAAAGGATTGCTAGTCCGTCTTCTCGATGCTTCTATTCCGCCATTCCAAGTTGTTCCCGACCAGGCCCGCCTGTTGTTTAAAAGATATTGTACACTAACAAGGAAGCGACTCGAGCCGCCCATCCACTCACCAGGTGAACCGCCCACGGCCCAAACAAGCTTCCTGACAAGAGTTCTAGAAAACGCACTGGAACAATTTGGCTTTCCTTCATTGTAGCATACCTGCTATGTATGTACCTATGGTATCCAGTGTGTACCTAACAACAACATTCAATTCCCCTCACGAGCATCAGTCAGATCCGCTTCCTACCTTAGGTATAGCCCCTAGGGTCGTCATTAACCCAATCCAACTTTCTCTTTCCACGCCAACCTTTCCGTTCCTTTTTGGCGGCCTTCTTCTTTCGAGGTTTGTCTTGTTTTTCTCCGTGGAGGAGGAGTCGGACCACCACCACTAGTCGGACTCGTGGTCATCGGGCTCGACGGAGGCCGCCTCCTCCTTGCGGGGAGGAGCAGGAGCAGGAGCAGGAGCAGGAGCAGGAGCAGGAGCAGGAGCAGGCTTGGCGGACACATCCGGTTCCGGCTTCGTTTCTCCGGTCTTGATGATGTCGTTGGTTGTAGTAGAGTACTAACTTCAACGGCTTTTTCTTTTTTTTTTTTTATGGAGTCAGCATTTGATTACCCTCACAGAGGGCCTCAGGTCCGCTACCAGGCACCAACCATCTTTACGCGAAATATTTTTACACACCTCGAGGGTCCGGAGCATACATTCGTTCCTTTTCGGCCTTCTCCTCCTTCAGCTTCTTCTTCCTCCTCTCCCTCTTCTCCTCCTTCTCCTCTCCTTCCTCTCCTTCTCCTGCTTCTCCTCCTTCTCACTCTACAACCTCTCTCTCTACAACCTCTTCTCCTTCTGCTTCTTCTCCCACTCCTTATCCTTTCCCCTCATCCTTATACCCATCTTCTTCCTGTAAGCCGGGGTCCACCCCCACCCCGTCTCCCTACTCATCCATCCATCGGACTCGTCCTCGTAGATGGCCTTCTTGAGGGGAGCCCGAGCAGCAGGCTTAGGCTTAGGCTTAGGCTTGGCGTCAGGCACCTTTTCCGGCTTCGTTTGGGTCTTGGGAAGAGGCGCGGAGTTCTTCTTCTTCTTCTTCTTCTTCTTCTTCTTCTTCTTCTTCTTCTTCTTCTTCTTCTTCTTCTTCTTCTTCTTCTTCTTCTTCTTCTTCTTCTT
>MU859364.1:0-27024 GCA_033297205.1 Pseudoneurospora amorphoporcata
TTTTGGGGTGAAGGCCTGTAGCTTTGGCGATCTTTTCTCTGAGTCTCAGTTTACGGTGTTGGATAGCCTTGCGGGTCTGTGACAGGGGACGACCGAGTGTGCGTTCCTCCACTTCCGCCTCAACGGCTTGCTCCTCCGCTTCCGCCTCAACGGCTCGCTCCTCCGCTTCCGCCTCAACGGCTTGCTCCTTCGCTTCCGCCTCGACGGTTTGCTCCTTCGTGACCGTAATGGCCTTGACGGCTTCGTCTTTTAGGATTCTCGGGGCCCGGGTTTGGACGTCTGGTGTGTCCTTGGGTAGATAGTTGCTACGACACTTGCGGTTGAACCTCAGCTCGCCGGTCTCCCAGTCCGTTGATGGGTTGTGCTGGCGTAGCTATGGTAGGCCTAAGATGATGGGATTTTCCGGCGATAGGGTAAATACGAGCAGTTCGATCTCCTCGTCGTAGACTCCGATCCTCATTGTAACCTTAATATAGTCAGTGATATGCGTATTAATATTGCCGTCGGCTAGCCTCAGGGGTCTTGGCCGGTTTAACTTGTTTATTGGTATTTTGTTTCGTTCGATAAAGCTCGTATCAATGAATCCTTTGCCCGTGCAACCGCTGTCAACTAGCGCTGGACAGTGCATTTTGCGCTTGCCGTAAAGAAGGTAACTTGAAAGGAGGATGGATTTTTCTGGTCTAGCTGTTACTGAATTAATGAATAATGACTCTAGAGATTCTTCTTCTTGGTCCCGGTATAACTCCCCATCTGCAATGTCCTCGTCATACTTATCTGGGTGTCCCTCCGCTTCCAAGCTTTCCCATTCCTCTCTTTTCCCTTCAGGCAATGGCCTTCGTTCGCGACTTAGGACGAAGGCTCGGCTTTTCCCGCATTTTTGGCCTCGTCGGCGGTTTCGGTGTCGGCGGCGTTGACGTTGTCGCTCTTCTTGTTATTGCCGTAGCCGTTCTGGCCCGGCTTCTTCTTATTGCCGTTATTGCCAGCGGGAGGCTGGTTGATCCTGGTACCCTCGATGGGGCCGTTGCTGTCGCCGATATCAATAAGGTTCTAGTATTTCTTCCAGTCATGGCCCAGCCAGCCGCATCTCTGGCACTTGCCGGTATTTTGACGTTTCTTCCAGAGGGCCGCGGGCACCAGCTTGCGTGAGCTGGCATTAACGGCATCTAGGTCTATAGCGTCACCACCCTGGGACACCGGCTTGGGGGAACCTCCGTTGTTGTTGTTGCTCTTGTTTCCGCCGGACGAAGATGGATTGGAGAGCTTCTTCTGGAAAGCGTCTTCCTCGTGCCGGCGTGCCAGCTTGCCAAAGAGTTGAAGCCAACCCTGGAAATCCTCCTTGTCGGGGACGTCTGGTTGATGAGTGACCGAGTTTCTGAGCTGGTCTGTAACCTTCTGGCGGAGCAGGAAAACGCGCATGGCATTGCCCATACCGCAGCGGTCAGCGTAAAGGGTGAACTTGTCCGCAAAGTCTTAGAATAAGTTCTTCATCTGGAGCTTCTGCAAAGCCCGATCGGCCTCCACCTTCATATTCATTGTATCGTAGCGGTTGTCGAGGTGAGCAATGAGCTCCTCGGCTGTCTTCCACTTCCACGTATCGGGGTGGTCGTCGTTGAGGATTGGCTGCATATCTGGCTCGATGATCGACATGGGAAGCTTGCCCAAGCAGACGAAGATGTGCATGAGCTTGTCGCGTTCAGTGGGGAAGCACCACTTGTCGTAGGCCCAGCAGAGGCGGATCTTGGTACGCCAGGTGGTATAGGCGGTGTTGCGGTCTTTAGCAGATTGATCTTTGGCATCGAAGACGTCAGGGTTAGTGGACATGCGGCGCTTCGAGCCATAACGGGGCTCCGCGTTGTCGTGACCGCTACCGGGGTTAGCTTGAGTTGTCTGGAGCATGATTTTAAGGTTGTCGTTCTCCGCCTCCAAGTCAGAGATCCTAGCCTGCAGGGCGTGGATTTGGGCGGTTAGGATGCTGTTCTCGTTGTGAGCTGCTTCCGCCTTCTTGAACTCAGTGAACCATCCCCTGGCCTCGTTTCTCCAGTGGATAACGTCGTTCTGGAGGGCCCTCTGGGCCTGGATGTGGGTGCTTTCGTCGGCTTCCTTCCGTAGCATATCCTGACGATGGTTGTGTCTCACATTGTTGAAAGCCTCGGCAATCGCATCGATGACGGCGCGGAAAGCCGGAAGCTGTGCCATGTTTTCGGTCCACCAACGGTAGATAATAGGGTACACGTTGACGTGGTTGCTGGCTTGGAGCATATTGTACAAGTAGGCCCAGTAGACCCTGCGGTCAGCGTCAGAGCCGTGCATCCGCAGTGCCAAAAGTGCCAGGGCATTGTCAGTGGTAGTCTCGCTGGGCTGGGAGGGGGGTGGAACGCTCGTTCCCTTGGGCAACCAGCCAGGCTTGTGATGCTCTGGGCCAGTATAGTTGGGGGGAGGGCCCTGCGAGCCTAGCTCGGCAGGGATGGGTTGGTCGTCAGCCATATCGTAGTTGAAAGCCGACGCCTGATCGTGGATTGCCTCGCCTAGGAGACTGGGGGAGCGCGCGCTGACTGCCAAAGACTCAGTCTCGGTGTCGGCGTACTCGTTGATGATTGACTCGGTGTCGTTGTCGTTCTCAGGGTAATTGAAGTGACCGTGCTGACTGGGCACCGTCGATACGGATTCTGAGCGCTGGCGATAGTTGCCGAAGCTCATTCTGGAGTTTTCCTCGGTCCTGCAAGGGCGGAACGTCGGAATTGATTTTTCTTGATCTTGATCTTGATAGCTAGCAAACTTGCCGCGGTCGTTGTTCTTATGGTATTGCTTGTGCGCACGCAGCGCAAATGAAGGTACAACAAACTATCACGGGGCAAGGGCACCGTTAGGTATGGGGTATGACATATGTTGTTGTACGAGGGAGGAAAGAAGAGGTGTGCGCCAGCCAGGGCATACATAGGGCTCGTTGAGCCCTCGTGCCAAGGCTGGTCCCGGTGCTATGACCATGCTGGTCAATGATACTAAGGCACAGGGTATGCGATCTATCCCTGTGACATCTAGAAGCAGAGGCTCTACCCCATAGCGTTTACTTTTCAGACCAATCCATCAAGGAGATCGAGGAGGTCGCCAACAGCGGGGTCACCGCCTAGGTCACCGCAACCAGTTCATATCGACGATCTCCAGCTGAGTCTTCAAACAAGCGATCATCTAACCAGACCGCTAACAATCAACAGAAACAACAGAAGAAGGATTCTTTCATTCCCTTCATACACGACAAACTATACCCCACCCCAGAGATCACCCCAGATCCTGTAGCGGATGCCTTAGCACCCGTTGCGAGCGCTCCAGAACAATCACAATCTACCTAGCCGACGACAACGACGATCTTATCATAAGACGAACCGGTCCAGTCGATCGAGCACGACAAACAACAACGCGATACCGTGAATCTTGAGGATCTTAATGAAGATAATCCTATACCTCCTAGTACATTCCCTGATCAGGAGATGGTAACGGCGCCCAATAGTCCAACCTCTGGTAGCGGACCGCCCATGCCTCCCTCTCAACCTCCCCTAGCAACGCGGTTCTCAATTACCCCTCAACCACTGCAGAGACCGCCTACATCACCAGCGACAGCCATACCCTTGAAGGTTGAGCAAGATACTGGAATACCTTAGATACCCGACTCGCTAGCAGTAGGCTCGAGACTATCACTAGAGTCTCCAACCCCAGCGGCAAGACAACAACCAACAAAACCTCGTCGATCAGCGACGGTCAGACTCCCTAATTTCAGATACGGTACACAATCTATTATTGACAGTAACAGCAACGTTATCGAGCGTAACGTTAAGCTGTTCTATGATACAGCAGAGGCAAGGCACGTTATTAGACCACCTCAGTACTGTTTGACAACGATAAAGGTTATCCATGATCTTCAAACTACCAACAGTCGCTCTATCCCCAAGAATTTCTGGGCGGCTAAGAAACTTCACAACCACAACACCTATTGGCTGCCAGCGATGGAGAAACAGGTAAAAGCACTTGAAGATCAGAATGTTTATAACCTAGTTGAAAGAACCTCAGATATAGAGGTTTTACCTAGCAAATGGGTTTATAACGAGAAATACGATATTGATCTTAAAGAATATCATGCACGTGCTCGCTGGATCGTGTGCGGTAACTTCGAGACCAACGATAATTGGGCAGTACAAGATATCTATGCCGCCGTCGCTAACATGGTCAGCGTGCGGTTGTTTCTGGTTATCATAGCTACTCACGACCTCGACTGCGGACAGTTCGATGTCAGCACCGCGTTCTTGAACGCTCTGATTCCCAGGGATTGCAAGTATTACGTTGAACAACCGACTGGTCTTGAGAAAGGACCTCGCAACAAGCTCGTTTGCCAGCTGAAAAGGGCCCTTTATAGCTTACGCCGTAGTCCTTTATACTAGTTTGAAACGGTCTTACCTATCTTCAAGAAACTGGGCTTTCTCCCCATCGGAGGAGACACCTATTTACTGATCAACAAAGGCCTTAGTACCCTCATTATCCTCTACGTCGACGACTTCCTCATTGCAACACCCGGCAAGAGAATTATCGACTGTCATGGGTCTGGCGCCCAGAGGTAATGCCTGGCTTCCATGTGCCAGGCTGGTGCCTGCCGGGGGTCCTACAGACCACCCGGCATGCCTCGGCTCGTTCGGCTCGTCTCGGCCCAGTCTTGGCATTTCTGGCACTTTCTTCCCCGTACCCCTTTCGTGTATTTAGCTGTGCCCAGTCTGAGCACCAAACTCTGGCTCGGATCTTTTCCTCCTTGTCGAATATTACAGCTTTCATCAAGGCCTACCTGCGTGTACACCTCGTAGAACCCTTACATCGACGATACCTATCAACACCTACAACAACACTTCACCATCAAGCACATGGGACCAGTGCGCACCTTTCTGGGCCTTGACGTAGTCAGGAACAGGGAGGAACGCACAGTCTTTGTATCACAAGAACGATACACCAGATCGATCATCACGAAGTTCAACCCCTCGAACGAACCTCTACATCCGGTTAAAACTCCCTAGCCGCCGGACTTCAAGATACATGGGGGTGAGGAAGCTTCTGGAGATACCAAGTCGTACATCAAGAAGACTGGTTCCCTAAACTGGATCTCGCTAGGTACCCGCCCAGATATCACGTACACGGTCGGTAAGCTAGCTAAAGGCAATGCTAAACCGACAGACCGTCACCAATTCGTCATGAAGCATCTCTGGCGATATCTTACCGGCTATCCCGACTTGGGCATCATCCTGGGCGGGAAGTTCTCACTGACAGACGACCTACAGTTCAGGGCATACGCAGATGCTTCGTATGCAGATGACATACCTTCAATGCGCAGTACCGCTGGGCACGCTGTGTTCTTTACATCGGGACCTATCCTCTGGAAGTCAAAGAAACAAGATCTTGTCACGACCAGCACCACAGAGGCGGAGTTCGTCAACCTTGTGCCAACCGCTAAGTCCCTCGAATGGACTGGCAGTATGCTGGATGATCTGGGTATCATCAGCAACACCAACAACATCAAGAAGATCCTGTATACCGACAGCTCGAATGCGCGGGACAGGGCCTTGAACAAGAACATCCCAGCTCGTAACCGTTATATCGACATTAGGTATAAGTGGCTCATTGAGCAGGTGGAGAAGGAAGCCATCACAGTCATCCATATCTCCGGAGAGGAGATGCCTGCTGACGGACTGACGAAACCGTTGAAGGCTGACAAGCACGCGAAATTCGTTAAGCTGATAGGACTCCATCAGCAGAAGGTTCCCTGGGCTTGAACACCATCATCACATGTATAATATAGTAAACAAGGTAGTGTAGTTTAGCCTCACTTTTCCTTTTCACGGCCATTAGGGTCTTTCGGTCTATGGGGGTGTGTTGGAGAGGCCCGTGCACCTGGCCATGGCACAGACCAGGCAGGGCACAGCCTCCCTTCAGATTTAGCCCTCCAGACCTCTCCACACATTCTTTCCTTTAGCAACTCAATACAACCATCATCTGCTTCATTTCGTTGCCTTGTGTGTCGCACAAATTGTCCTTCCACTGGCCCCATATAAATCTCCTCGACAGTCCCCTCTCTGCAGTCTGCTCCCAGCATCCGCCTCACCCTTCCTTCCTTCCCTCCTCTATTCCCCAAACTTCCATCCTCGACAACCCAAGATATCGCAACAGCACCACTCGAGCAACCTTTTATCTCGACATTTTCCCTCTTTGACAATCTTCTCTCCCACCAAGACTACGCCGTCGGCTTGTCCACTATATTACCATGTCCTCAACCAACATCAACATGCCCAACACTTCTTCTAGCCCCAACGGCCACAAGAACCAGCATCAGCATGAATTCTTCTCCAGCGTCACCATCGCCGCGGCGGCCGAGCGCAACGTTGAAGAAGGTATGGACTCGGCTGTCATGAACAACCCACACCCACAAGCCCATGCGGAGGCGCCTTTATCACCCTACCCTCCTGCTGCTGGTGCCGTTGTTCATGTTGTCACGGCAGCTGTCGTGATCTGCCCTAAAAACGTGTCCATATATGGTGGTGTCAGCTTCGCAAAATAACACTTCGAAAGGTGGTGCATCGTCTTCGTCTAGACTTCCGTTTGGCTTGTATTTGGGAAAACGCCAATCTGTGGTGGGGAGTAGATCTCTTACAGCTTCCAGACGGGGGGGATAGACTTCTCCAGGCTTGATATCAATGTCTTTCCAGTTTTCCGCCTCTGTTACCCATATCTTTCTATAATTTTCTGTGTTTGGTCCCTATTCTTCAGATTCTATACTGTCTTGGGATGAGTGTCGTTCTAACGGTGAGCTGACCTCTCCGGCTAGGAGCCATTTCACAACAATCTTTCTCTTCATGTTCTTGATCCGGGACTGATCTGCTCCATTCCAGAAATCCTTGATCACCATTGACTCCTCCTTGCTGGTAAGTGCTACAGTCCAGACACCAAGTCTACCGTAGCGGGAGTATAAGGAGTGCGTCTAGCCTAGTAAGGGGGCTTCTAGGCTAGGTCCTGAATCTAGACCAGATAGTGGGCCTAGCCTAGGTGGCTCACCTAGCCTAGTTGTTAAACGGAGGGCTCTAATTGGTCGGATTTGAGTGCAAAAAGGCAAAAGCTAAAAACCCCTATAAGGACCTTCTGAAAGTCCTTATAGGGATCTTTGGCTAACAATTATTTTAGAGAGATCGAGAGAGACAGCCTTACTAAGGGGTAGCGGTTCGAGGTAGGCGAAATTTGAGGTAGAGGACTTCGACTTCAAAGTCAGGGCAGATGAGGGCATTCACACTTTCGCACGAAACTTTTCGCGCGAAAAAAACTGTCACCGATTGGAATCGAACTGGCGATCACAATGATGAGAGCGACGACAAGAACCATTGAGCCACTGGCCCAATTGATTGAAAGCGGGCCTTGTTCTTTCCTTTGATATAGAATGGTTGAGTTTGGATAGGGAAATGAACGTTGGGAAAGAACCATCTAGTGACCCCCTAAGCCCAGGAGCTTGGCCAATCACAGCCTTTCCCTGGCCAACTAGGCTAGGTGTTTCAACTTGCCTAGGTGTAAAGCCTAGGCTAGGCAAAAAAGCTAGGCTAGAAACCCCCTTACTAGGCCAGATGCCTTGGGAGATTTCCCGCTATGGTACTCTTGCAGACAGCATTTGGGGCAGGGTCCTCGCTCATCTTCTGCTGGTAGATGACAACAATCTCCCCCTGTCCAGGCTCAACAACACCCATGTTGGGATCTGCGCTGTAGGTCTCAGTCATATTGGTTTTGATTCTGAAAGCAAAGGGACGCGAGACTCGTCGCCGCCACCGGTGGTGAGGAGGACGACTCCCTCGAGGAGGGTGAGATCCGAGAAGAAAACGTCGACAACAGCGACTCTCTCGAGGAAGGTGAGATTCGAGAGCATGGCGACGACAACGACTCCCTTAAAGAAGGCGAAAGTAAGTTCCTGACCATATTTCCATTACCTTACCCTTCGATCTTCGACTCCTTCCTTGGCCCTCACTGCCCCCTGTACCACCAACACATCCTCGTTTTCATCACAATCCCATCCCGCTTCTCCCAAAGCCCGCCCGACCTAAAATCCTACCTACCTTACCTATAAATCCTCCTCCCCTCTCACCCTACACTCGGGCAGCAAAGGCAAAGAGGGATATGGAGTAAGCATGGACTGGCATTGAGTAGGGCATATCACGATGTTTTCGGAGTTTTCGCAGTGCATAAGAGGTGTTTACAGCATGGAGTTCACGGCACACAGGATGTTCACGGGTCATTTTCATAGCTTTCACCACCACTTGCATGTGGGGTTTTTACCCCTGTACAAATGCCAAACTTTCTCCCTTTCCTTCATCACCTTACTGAGATGGTGGTGGCAACGAGCGCCGCTACGACGTACCTACGAGCACATGTTCCCTCGGCCGGCGATACACCAGCTTTACACATCTGGACATTCACAATGTGCCACCCTGTTTTGTGGGAACTGGGAACTGTGGCTGGTCAACCCATATACCCCGGCACCAGGTCACGGCTGGGAGGGCCAAGAACACAACCAATTTCCCATCTTGACCACGTACACCGGACTAGAGCCTGCATACCCAAACATCAACACATTTTGTCCCCCTTGGTGCCGTCCCTGAGGATTCAACGGATTTCATGAATTCCCGGTTGGACGAGCTAAAACCCTGGAGCGCACCCATTGGCCTCCAGTGTCTTCTCTCCCATTGGCACTTTGGAGCCAGATGATGTTCCGCGGCAAGATGCAGTTCCGATGCTTGGGGGCAATGAGTCTTCCACTTCCAATGAGGGCACTCAGTGCTTCACGCCTCACGAGCTACGCCTGGTCCTTGCAGTCATTCTTTAGGTATGCTTGACAGGCAGGCGGATGTTTGCTTGGTCTCGTCACGGCGTTGACAATGAACAGAAGAGGACCGATGCAATGGAAAGCTGATCGAAGTTCATGACCGCGGCCAGCACCACTAGCATTGTGTTCTGGACATCCTGCGCTACGTCTGGGCCCACGCATTGTGGCGATGATCCCTTCGTCGGCGGTGTCGTGAACGTCCCGGTGCGCGTTCGTGTCAACATTTCCAAAGGCCTTCATTTGATCAAAAACTCCAGCAGCCGACTTGGCAAACTGATTGACGAACAAGCGGCCTCTCTTGGCGACAAAGCCACTCTTGGTGAGCTCCTGGACGAGATGAGGTCCGTTCGGCGCCTTGTTTCCACCACAGTGGCCTCCATCCACCGCGGCTTTCGGCCTTCTGAGCGGGACACAACAGAGTTGCGTCGAGAAGCTCGATGGCGCGCAGCCAAGGTGCTGAGTAGCCAAAGCAGCCCCATGAGGAACTTCCTTCATCGATACCACTACCTACCCAGCCATGTTTTCCCCATCCATCTTCTTTGCTTTTCCCAGCGTACACCTTTCGCGGTTGCCTAATTTGTTGATGTTAAGTTTGTCAGCTTTTCATGTTGGCCATTTGCCTTCAGAAAACTTTTCACCAGACGATGACATCCAAACATACCTCTAGATGAATACAGGCAGCCCCCTCTCCTCCTACCAGCTTTGCTTTTGCATGTCTCCCAATTTTATCTTCTATATCTACCCACCTATTCTGACAATTCTGTCCACGTCACTTCCACAACACACCTAAACATTGAACCGAAACGGATCTAACACAAGACTCTTCTCCAGTTGACGAGAGCGCCGAAGACACGGCCATGAAGGAGAGCCCCTCAGCTAACCCAGTGGTCGCTTTTCGACCCGCCGCCCTTGCTCAGGCCGCGGTGTCCCATCCGCTGCCCGCAAGCTTCCAGACGCTTCATCTCCACCAGCCTCTGGCCCGCCGGCGGGCATTCCCTTTCTTCCAACTGCCGCCGGAAATCCGTAACATGGTGTACGGGTTCATGGTCACGTCGGAAAACCCCATCGTGCCGCATCGTACCCATCCTATACCCGTCTGGCATTGGCACGTCCGAAACGGCCGTGGAGCTGTCGGTCCCCTCTACCGTCTCTACGATGCTCTCCCGACCGTGTTTCGCATATCTCCGCGGTTCGCTCGTGAGGCTGAAGTGGTCTTTTACACCACCAACACGTTCGACCTGGACCTGACTTATCACAGGCAGTGGCTGGCCAGGATTTCCATGCTCAACTCGTCCATCATCAGACAATTGGAGATCAAGTGTTTCCAAGACTTCGGCGACGTGGATCATGAGGATGTAGAAGCCTGGATCGCCAAGCTCGTCAGCATGGGAAACACCGTTAAGAAGCGGTGCCAGGGGTTGACAGAGCTGGAGTTGCGGTTCGGGCTCCTGCGGACCGAAACAGGCGGAGAAATCGACGCACGACAATGTCTCCGACTGTTCGTCGTGAACGAGGCCGTCAAGGTGGCATGGAGGCTGAGGAGGCTCAAAAGGCTCAGAAAGCTGACCGTTCGTGTGCACGAGGAGTGGCAGAATACCGAGCATCTGGTTGGTCTTCTGCAGCAGCTGACGGGCGACCTGAAGAGAGGGGTTGTGGTCGAGGGCATACATGTGGCCACGGTAAACAGTTACCGGTTACCAGGTGCACCGCCAAATATAAACCAACACCATCACGAAGACCAGGAGCGGAAGTTCTTCGAAGGCTGGAGAGACAGAGAGACAGGGGCTGTTGTGGCGCAGGAGTTGACATGGGAGATACCAGTTGGCTGGCCCACCTGCTATCGCCGCAACCGTGAGTAGAAATGCTCTGGGATTTTGGGGCAATGGGTCTGTCGATCAGGAAACTTCTTCAGAGTCGCCATGGTGGGGTTTGCAAGGCCAGTGGAATTTGAAAAGCAGGAAAATAGGGAAGACTGGGTGTCATGATCACGCCAGCACCAAATAGGCAAATGAGAAGAAAAGACACTGCCAGCAACTGATGATTGTCTCGTTTGGCACAAAGAGGCCGTGTGTGTGTGTGTGTCTTTGAAGGCAAATGAAACGGTTTGTGTATGGACGATGTCCTCACTAATAAGGAAATAACCGCTGTTATGTGGCTTGTGGTGATGTTGTTCGGCACACTTGCGATATGTCCATATCCGGTGTGGATCGGAGAATAAGGAGGGAAGCAGGTAAGGGAAAAAGAGGAATTAGGTAGGAGGAATATACGGAAGTGTCCGGGGCCAGCTTGAGGTTGGAAAAAAAGAAGAGGAAAATCGGACAAAGAAGGGGACATGGAGCCCCCAATCTCCCCAGGCTAACGTAGAGGTGAATTAGGCTCACACAGTCCCGTGCTGTCGCTGGTAAACACAAGGCCATCGCCTTTACGGAAGGACCGACCGGCAAAACGCCCAAGGAAATGCTCCAGTCTTTTCGCAGACATGGCCGATAACGGGCGCCAGAAAGGGAGGGAGACGCGGGATGACAGGAGAGGAGTAAGAATTGAGGCGATTAGGCGGGGTTTGAGCTTCATTTGGAAGAAGTAACAAAGACCTGAATCAACAGGAAGAAAACTGGGCAGAAGAAAACCAAGAGACAAATTGAAAGGAATCAAAATTGCGAAGGTTTTTTTTTTTTTTTTTTTTTTTTTTTTTTTTTTTTTTTTTTGTTCCTGAGGCGGCCGCGCTTCGGTCAACCGCAACGGGTCGCGGCTACCGGTTTCAACAGTGCAATACGCCGCCAAATATTTTTTGAGGGAAAGTGATGCCACCAGAGAATAAAATTAATGAAATGGAAGTCAGGAACCGGTCATAAGCCTGCGAGAACGTGGAGGTCTGAAGGAAGGAACGATGACGTGAGCAGGCGCTGAGACACCGACTGGGGGATACCGAAGAAGGAAAGAAGACAAAAAAGAGGAAGGCACTCTTGAAGGGCTTGCATGATGACTTCAATTGGCAATTTCATGTCTGCCGCGGAGATTGCAGAGTGCCAGCTGCACCTGCCGAAACGTCGACGTCGAGCAGTGGTTAAAGCAGGAGCGATATCTGGTCCCAGGGTTAGGGCTGGAGCAGCTAGAAGCATCACAATCAGAAGACTTGTGCAACCTCCAACAGATCACCACACATGGTCAAGCATCTCTGCTCTCCTAGTTGCTGTCTTTTTATTCACCAATCCGACTGTTGGGAGGCCTCACGTTCTGGTCGTCAATTATACCTTTCTCTTGCCAACGAGCTTCCCTTGCACCAGTATCTCATCTGAGACCCCGAACATAGCAGCCACCGTTATGACATGCAAACCTAGAATGTCTTGGTGTACCATACGACTGGTTCCTGTCAAAGTTGCATTTAGCTATTATAGCCAGGGGTAAATGAATATGAAACACTTGCTCCCGAATCCAAGACGTACTCGACTCGACATTCTATCACCTCCAAGATTCATGATCAAGGCACCAAACGAACGAAGAAGGGAATACCACCCCTTTTATATTGTTGGGAAATGACCCCATACCTCATCTAATCGTGTTCATGTTCTCGCCCGTTTGGTCTTCGCTTGTTAGGCGTTTCGGGGTCAGCCCATGAGCCAATCCTAGTTGGCGGGTGTTAGCGAGATTGGCGAGAATGGGTGCCGATGTCGATCATCTCGGGGGAACACAATAGCATCGTGAATAAAAGGGGGGTACTTCCGCCATTCAAGATGGAATGTTACCGTCTTTCTTCTGTTTCTGCTTTTGTTTCTTTCAAGTTGCACAAAGTGTTGCTTCGAGAAAATACAACAGGTTGAAGTTTGGGGTCTGTTACCTCGAGTTTCACTCACCTCAGGTGAAGCCCGAAGGACGATAAAAACCAAGGTATTTCTTCTCCCTCATGATCTGGTCATGGAAATCTCAGAGCTAAACCAACCTTCCCGACAGCTTCACTCCGGTTCTTAAAAGGATCGTCACCTCACCTCACCCCAGTCACTCTTTAGACCATCGCCCTCAGTTCCATCACTCGCTCATCATCACACCACCATCAAAATGCTGCTCCCACTCAAGCCCCTCGTTGCAGCACTCGCCTTGACCGGCACTACTTCCACCGTCACCGCCGCCCCCCTCTTCGACTCCGTAACAACCTTCCTCTCCCACCTCACCAACCCTCCCAACGCCGCTCAGCACCTCGATCTGCAAACCCCCGGCGCCGATCCAACTGGTCTCAACACCTTATCCACCCTCGGCTCCTCCGCCAAATCCGTCCTCCAGAAGAACCAAGCCTACTTACTTCTGATCAACGCCACGCCTTTCACTCTCCGCAGGACAGGCGGCCATTCGTACCAGATGCCTGTCTGGGACGCCTCCTTTCCAGAGGTTGTCCAACCGGGCGAGAGCATCAGGATCAAAATCGAGGCCAAGACGCATAAAGATGACGCAGCGGAGATGCGCTATGTCATCGAAGAACTGAAGAACCAAGGACAAGGACAAGGAGGAGAGATAGAGTTCCAATACCGAGGCCATTCCGGCCCTCTCCTCCAAGTAGAATGGAAGTCTCTCGCATCCCTCAACAACCCCATCGGATCCGTCAGGGCGTTAACCTGGCACCAAGGGAACAACATCCCTTTCGTCCTTTCCGCCGCTCCCTCTTCACTCAATACTTCTTCCCACAACTTGAACCCCAACCAACCGGGCTTCTCCTTCGACCCCTCAAAACACCTCATCGCCTTCCCCGGGTCCCTCCCCACATCCTCCTGGATGAAAACCTCCTACTCCCGCCTGCACTGCCTCACCCTCCGCCAACTCTCCCTCCCGGGCACCCACAACTCCGGCATGTCCCTCCTCACGGGCGGCACCCCGCTCGTCAAAGCCCTTCCCGCGTCCGTCCAATGCCACTCGTCCTCCATGACGGTCGGGTCCCAGCTCGCCTCGGGCGCGCGCTGGTTCGACATCCGCCCCGTCATAGCAGGCGGTAAATGGGCCACAGGGCACTACACCTTCTTCAACGGCATCAAGCTGCCCTCCGGCCTCGAGCAGATCCCGGGACTAGGCGACCTCGCCAAAGAGATCGGCGCCCTAGGCGGCGGCGACAAGGACCGCGCACTGGACGGCTGGCAGGGCGGCAACGGCCAGCTTTTATCTTCCATCATCTCCGAAATTAATACCTTCACGGCCCAGAACCCCGGGGAGTTAATCGTCATCAACCTCTCGCACGGCCTAAACACCGATACTTTTTCCGGTTCCGGCAACAGCAACGCGCAGGCGCACCTCTCGCAACAAGAATGGGACAACCTGATGACCGAGCTCCTAAAGCTCACCAACCGCGCCACCCACCTAACCCTCCCCAACATCGACCTATCGTACCTCCCCCTCTCCGCCCTGCTCCCGCCCCTGGACCCCTCTCTCCCCCTCAACTCGACCACCCCCCTTCGCGCCTCCACCGTTTTGATCGTTGTAGACGACATCACCTCCTCCTCCTCCTCCTCCTCCACCAACACACTAACCCGCGTCAACACCTCCCCCTTCGCCCCCCAAGGCATCTTCTTCCGTCGCCAACTATCCATTTTCGACTCCTACGCCAACACCAACTCCCTTCCCGCCATGATGAGCGATCAGCTGTCCAAAATGCAACAACATAGTCAGAAGAAACAAAACGATGACGACGACATGGACATGTTTTTGCTGTCTTGGACGCTGACGCAGCCTGTCGAGACCATGGTCACGGGCAGTATCGTGCAGTATGCGGAGGAGGCGAATCGGGCGTTGGGGGAGAAGTTGTGGGCTGGGGGACAGATGGGTAAAGAGGGGAGGTATCCGAATGTGGTGAGCGTGGATGCGTTTGGGGCGGATGGGGAGGTCACGGGGTTGGTGGCGGGGATTAATTGGTTTTTGGCGGAGGAGTGTCCTGCGTTGTGAGGTTCCACTTGGGATGGGAGCCCGCCCCAGGGAGGAAGTAGAACAGAGATTATTGAGGTGGGTGGAGGAAAGTACCTACCTAGTCTGCCATGTCTTTTCAGCTGGTGTGGTGTCAAGGACTTGGGACCATTTGTGAGAGGAAAGAGAAGAAAAAGAAGCAAGCAAGCAAACGAACGAGCAAGGAAGTGAAAAGAGACACGAGCCATGTAATAGAGATGAGTTTCTGTTCCACTAACATTACCACCGCCTATTAATCTATAATTACCACCTAGGTAGAAGAGACTTTCAAGAAAGAGCATGTCTGTGACTTTGACTTTGAGTGCTGGTAACTGTAAATGGTATACTAAACCAAAGGGTTAACCGTAAATGGTATACTAAACCAAAGGGTATCGTATCGTATCGTGTATCAAACCTGAACAGAACCGGAAAAACAAAAAGACAAAACAAAAACAAAAACATAAAACTGCTGTGCATGCCATCGCCCATCATGAATGCTCTTTATAAAGTCATAACCCATCGCAAACCGTGAAAATCATAACCCATAGCACATCCAGACCTTTTACATCTCATCCTCAAAGAACTTGATAAGTGTCCTGGCACCCGAGACGCCCAGACCCATAAAGGGATAGCAGATATACACCAAATCGTTGGTCGCGCCAAACTTCTCGCGGAACTCGGACTTGTTCACCAACTTGAGCTGCTGGCAAATAGTCTTGTAGGTATGGCTCAAAATCTTGGCGCGCATCCCGTTGAGATGACCGCTAGTGACCATCTCCGGCAAGGCGCCCGCGCCGAACGTCACGTTCCTGACACCGGCCTTGGCCAGCATCTGAATGGCCGCCGAGATAAGCGCCTCGATGGTTCCGTTGGGCGAACCGGGGAAGTCCAAGGCGAACTTGATCTGGTACCCGTTCTCGGGAGAAAGACGGGCAAGCACGCACAGGGCGGCGATCTCACCGTTCTTGTCCTCGGCCCAGAGGTAGCGACGGTGTTCCATGTCGATCCACGGCCGGACCTCGGTGATGTGCACCTGCCTCTTGCCCTTGCGGTTGTCCTTCCAGTCCTGGATGCGCTTGTCACACTTTTCGCGGATGTGGTCGGGCACGGACTCGCCGATGGGTACCTCGTGGATGATGACGCCGGCCTCTTCGGCTTGACGCTCCTTCTTGGCCACCTTCTTGGCCGAGTCGACCGAGACACGCTCTTCGGCGACGCAAGAGAGCGTACGCCAGCCGAGCTTGGAGCCGAGAATCTCTTCGACATCGGAACTAACCAGGAGCCAAAGAGGACGGAGGTCCTTGCGGTGGCGCATGTCTTGGAGGAAGGCGCGGATGACGAGCTGGTACTGGCGAGGGTCGCAGAGAGGGTTGCCCATGACCAGGGCGTAGCCGTTCTCCTCAGCGTAACCAATTGCAGCGCCCGTCTGCTCGTGGCGCCAGACGTGGTAGCGCTCGTCGAGCCAGGATGTGTTGGTGGCGTCACCGTAGTTGACAATGAGCTTCTCGACAGGGGGGAGTTCGAGGCCAGTCTCGCCATGGTCGTAATCGTACGAGTACTTGATGGTGTCGGCCTCGGGGTGGGGAAGCCTGCCGGTGACCTCCTTGTGTTCAGGAAGGGACTTGGGGTCGCGGGGATAGAGAGAAGCGTTGCGGATGTCTCCCAGGTTAAGGAGGAGGAACACGATACGCTCAAGACCAATACCGCAGCCAGCGTGCGGGAGGACACCGTATTCGAAGCCCTGGAGGTATTCCTGCATGCCGAGCGGCTCGATACCGGCCTTCTTCATGCGCTCTTCGAGAAGATGAGGCCTATGGATACGCTGGCCACCGGTGGTGATCTCCTGTCCACGGAGGAAGATATCGAACGAGTTGGTGAAGCGGTCATCCTCGGGGTCGAGATGGGTATAGAAGGGACGAACAGAGGATGGGAACTTGTCAATGATGTAGTAATCGGTCTTGTACTTCTCCTTTATGACCTTGCCCAGCTGAATCTCGGCGCGGGTGCTAAGATCCTCGGTCTCGAGCGCGGGTCTGCCGTGGTCATCGGTCCAGCCGGAATCGTTGAGGAGCTTGATGGCATCCTTGAAGGGAATGATGGGGGTCTCTGGTAGCCAGACCAGATCCTCGTGAGGGAAGCGAGTCTTGATGATCTCGATCTCCTTGCGGTACTTGACGTAGATACCCTTGAAGATCTCCTTCATCAAGCCGTCAATAATGTGCATGGCCTCGTGGTAGTCCTGCTCGATGGCCATCTCCAAATCCATACCCGTGTACTCGGTCAAGTGACGATGGGTGTTGCTGTCCTCGGCACGGAAGACGGGACCGATCTCGAAGACACGACCAAAGTCGGCGGAAATGCTCATCTGCTTGGCCAACTGGGGACTTTGCGCAAGGAAGGCAGTCCTGCCAAAGTAGTTGACCCTGAAGACTTCGGCACCCGACTCGGTAGCAGCGGGCTGCAGCTTGGGAGTGTGGATCTCGATGAAGCCCTTGTCTTCGAGGTAGCGGCGGAAGATGCTGCAGATACCGGCGTTGATGCGGAAGATGGACTGGGCGGTGGGTGTACGAAGGAAGGCGATGCGGTTGGAGACACGGACTCTTGTCGAGGCCAGAGACTCCAGCTGGTGTGTCTCGCTGTCCATCTCGACGTGGTCGATCGAGTGGACATCGACGGGGAGATGCTCGTTAAGAGGGACGACGAGGTGCATGCTCTCGATCAAAACCTCCATATTGTGAACCGTGCAACCCTTGATCTCCTCGGGAGCTTGTTGTAACCTTCCCTCGACGTGCACAAAGCTCTCGGCGGTGATGTGCTCGGCCCAGCGGACAAAATTTTCCGAAACGACGCCATCTCGGACGGAGAGGACGCCCTGGACGATTTCGATCTGGTCGCGGAAGACGATGAAGGCGAGCTTGGAGCTCATTGCGCGAACGTGGTGGACGCGGGCTCGGAAGCTGACGGCCTTGCCGATATTCTGGTAGTCATTGACGAGGGCTTGGAGGGACTTGACGGGGGCGAGGGCTTCCTCTTCTAGTGTTCCGTATCGTCGAGCGATGTCGGGGCCGTCGGCTTCGTGCCACTTCTTCTCTTCATCGGTGCGTCTTTGTACGGACAACTTCTTCTCCTCCTGTAGTTGGTATTCCTTTGCGCGCTTCTCCTGGAGCTTCTTGATGTTCTTCTTTGCGCGGTCGTCGTCAAGCTGGTCGATATCGCCGATCTTGGGTTTGCTGATGTGGTTCTTGGCCGACGAGTGGCCAATGATGCGGTTGAGCGCCAGCAATGGCTTCTTGAGCTTGCCTGGCGACATGGTGGCTGTTGATTTGGGGTATCTGTTGTTGTTGTTGTTGTTTACTTGGTGATGTTCAGCTGGTGGTTGCGTGGGACAACGACTGGTGAATCCTGTGGACTGTGTGTAGCAGCCCCAAGACAAGATGGTGGAGTAAATCAGTGATGAAGACTGAAAAGTAAAGGTAAAACAGGGGAAATTGACTTGGCAGCAAAGAATATTTATTAGGAAAAAGAGGTCGACAAAAAAAAAAAAAGAAAAAGCGATGACGAAGGTTCGGGAATTTGCTGGGGAACTTGATTGCACCCCGGTCACTTGCCGGTAGTTGGTCCGCGGGGCAAGAGGCATGGATGTTTATACCTTGTGATTCAGGGCAACAGCCACTAAGAAGCGCCAGACTTGAGATGTCCGCGGAATGGGACGAAGTGGTTGGTCCATGCTTTTTGTCGATTATTTGGGATCTTGTGCCTGGAAATCCAACCGTTCTAATACTAATTACGGTATGACTGTAAATCTTGGCTTTTTCTCCGAGTATCCGAAAGGGTATCATCAAGGGCATGGCGATCAAAGCCATCATTCCCTCCTCCCTCCCCTTCTGCAGTACGCAGGAACATGTGAATGGCACTCTGCTGATGAGACAAAGACACCCTCAAGAAGTGCAAGTACATATCGCCATCATCCACTGCGCTGATTCAGTCCCTCAATCATTGTCAGTGCCATATAAACGGAGTTTCTTCTCCGGTACTGTCATTCCCGTGTCACACTGTTAAGGTACAGAAAAAGGAGCCCTTGACTACAATGCGCTTGCCTTGTCAATGCTGCTGTCAAGGCTCGGAAATGGTCCAGCCACCAAAGCGCGGAAAGAGCAAACGACGTCATGTGTCGTATGACGTCACCGTTTATGCAGTGCCAAGGTCTCTACAGCGGCTAATGCCGGCAGAAAGAGGGCATCAATGTCAACATGAAACAAGTTAAAACATTACACGATTCATATAGCAGAGGTTTTAAGAGTGAATTAACAAAAACTGGGCGGTAATGATATGGGTGTGAGTAGGTACCTAGCAAATTATTATTTGACGCTGAATGGTGTTCTTCTTCAGCATGTTGTTCGCTGTTTCCAATTCGTTGCCGGCTTATCATCGATCTTCTGTGGAGTTCTTTTTTTCCTTATCGTGTCCGTCGCGGCAGGCAAAGTCTTATCGCACAGCCAAGAAGTGGACGGACCAATCAGTCCCCACACCCAACTCGTCGCCGATGACATCAACTCTCTTCCTCTCCTGTCCTTGTCCCTTTTCCCCATCCCATCCCAGCCCATTGCGCACAGCCTTGTTACTTAGTTGTCCAAGTCCTGTTCAACAATGACGGACTGTTGTTGTTGTGGCACTCATGGAGGTAATGCGACAAACCGAGAATAGTCGACCACCATTAAATCGCCGAATTATTATTCTGTCCATATCCCGCCCACCTTTGGTGTTTGTTACTGTTCCACACTTCCATTGACATACACACGACAACACTCTATCAATTGTACCTGTCTGCTGACTCTTTGTCGCAATATCTTTGTTTACTCGGTCTAGTCTGCAATCTAATAGGTCAGATTGTCAACACCATGCCAGACCAGAGGCTAGTTCCCAACATTCCCACCGTCGAGGGTATTCCCATCCCGCCGACAACCTCCGAGGATGAAGGCAGCTGGGTGAGACCAGAGACCGCCGACGATGTCAACAACCCAGCCTCTTCGCGATGGTATCTCAAGGCCCAGGCCTCTGCTCTGCGATCCGGCCAATACATCGGCATGACCCTCCACTACCTCGCCAGTCCTCGACCACCAAACCCAAGCTTTAGCCTGACGATTCCTTCGCTTCTGTCCAAATACAAGGGCACTTTTGCCCTGCAATTCTACACACCAAAGGGCTACGAAGATGGCGCCAAACATGGCAAGCGATACCCCGCAGTCGTCAACTTCCACGGCGGTGGATTCACCATCGGCAACGGTACCGACGATGCTCGATTTGCTCGCTACGTCCTCGACACCTGCGACGCCGTCTTTGTCTCGGTCGATTACCGTCTTGCGCCCGAGTACCCCTTCCCGACCGCCGTCGACGACGCCGCCGATGCGCTATTCTATATCATCCGCCAAGCGGCCGACCTGCACATCGATCCCATGAAGCTCGCCACATGCGGTTTCTCAGCTGGCGGAAACATCGCCATTACCGCTACCCTTCGCTTCAACGAGCACTTGAAGGAACTGGCCGATCCCGAAAACAAGGCGCCCCCAGTGCCCGACCACAAGATCCGCGCCATCGCGACGTGGTACCCCGTTACCGACTACAGTGTCTCGCGCGCTGAAAAGCGATCCACATGCGTCAAGCCCGAGCAGACGTTGCCTTCTACCATGACGAGCCTGTTCGACGGCTCTTACCTCTACCCCGGCGATCTCAAGATGGACCACCCATGGCTTTCCCCGTCCAGAGCCAGCGACGAGGAATTGAAGGATGCGATTCCGGAGAACGTGCTCGTGTACACGTGCGAGTGGGACATGCTACAGAAGGAGGGAGAGGCGTTCGCCAAGCGACTGGCAGCAGAGCCCCTGAACAAGACGGTCCATCACAGGATGATTCCCGGGGTGCCGCATGGTTGGGACAAGAGTCCTGATCCGTTGAAGCCGGCGATCCACACCCAGGAGGTGTACACCGATTGTTGCAGGAAGTTGTTGTCGATTTTTAATGCGGTTGACTGACTGATACCCCGGAGGAGTTACTGGCAGGCTTGTTTGGATAAGGAGAAGCTGGTTGTTGGAGAGGAGGAACGTACAACGGAAGGAACAGGTAATCCTTAATGCTAGGTAGTAACTTGCTCCGAAACAATTTTTACATAATTCTCATCGCTTCCTTCCCATCAGGGGTCAGGTTTCAAAACCCATTATCGCCCAACAACCTCTCAACAAGCTCATGTCTCTGTCCGGCAACCTCCCAATCATGATAATTCTTCTTCCCTCCCTTCTGTTCCCCAACTCAGGGATTATAAACCCCCTCATAAACACTCCCCACATTCCTCGCCGGCGGTGACAACTCCTCCTGCCACCCCTCTCATTCCCATCCAACCTCCTCCACCTTGTCGTCCGTCTGATAATCATGCACCCCGATTATAACCTCACCCAAACCCCAAAATGATGGCTACCTACCGATTCCGTGCTGGTCACTCGTATCTACCCTCCTTTCGCCAGTGAGAGTCCACACCAAGGCTGGCTCACCGGGAAAAGGAGGGCCGCGACGCATGCGCAGATAGATGCAAGCTGGCATTTTCCTGGACGGTGTCGGAAGCAGGGATTGACTCCTTCTTTCCACCAAGTCTGCGGGTCGAAAAGAACCCCGACGTGGTGATGGAAATGTTAGGTATGTTTGAAGTAACACCCGTAATCGTGCTCCGATGGTCTCGAAGCTTTTTTTTTTGACAGGCTTGTTGTACCAGTGGTTCGCGCGCCAGAGGTTGAAGGGGATATTTTTTGAGGGGTGGGAGACCTCGGTCAGCGTCATCACCAAGGTAGATACGTCTCATCCGTTAAAAGTGGAACATGAAACCATCACCGTCATCAAGACCGGAGGGGTATAGAGGATCAGGATCGAAACGAGTACCTACCTACTCACCCTTCCCCCAAATGTCCAACCACCACCTGGACCTAACCCCAGGGAACTCATCGAACACTCCACTCGAACAAATCGCATATAAATGCTTGCTCAGATCCAAATGGAACTGGACCGCCAGGCTACTCCCAAGAGGTGTTTGTGTTCCAGTCTGCCCACCACCCTCTTTCCCCTTTCCAATCAGCTTCCCCGGTGGTCCCCAATTCCTTGGTTATTAGGCGGATATCTACCTACCTAGGATGTAAATAAACCGGCACCCCCAGCCCAATTCTTTGACCTCCTTCCAGAAAGGCCGGTATTCCGCCGTATTGTACCATCTCTTACCACTTCCCCATCACCGTCTCCTGCTTCGACCTCTTGATAATCATGTATGTATTATTACCCCATATATGCCCGAAAGGAAACTCCCCAAAATAAATGTGTTTTGTTACCTTGACTTTCAGGACCTTGAATTTAACTAACTATCCGTTCCCCAGACTTTAACCGGAGAAGTTGTCAATCTCGGAGCTGCTGCGGGTAGATGTCCGAACCACTGTCGTCACCCGGATGATCGAAAAAGGACACTGTTTGTTTTGTCCACAAAGGGGGGGTAACATCCTGGGTGTTGGTAAGCGGGGGACACGACGCCGTTAAGGACTTAAGGGTGCTATCGCCGGGAAGCCACTTGGAACGGGAACCAATCGTATTGATTGGACAACGGGTGCAGATTATGGGCAGCAATGAATGGCCATGTTGGCGTGGTGGTGCTTACTGTGTCGAAACACCAAAAATACCACCACACAAGCTTACGGTAGTGACAGCGAACACACCCGGTGATACTCGGTATGACACACACCACCGCTTTGGTAGGATCACAGAAAGGTCCGACTGGACAAGTTGACTTCAGCGGTCGATGCGGCCGCTGACGGATGAACTTCAGGTTTGCCAATCAGACCCTGCAAAAGCCGTAAAATCCGAACTGTGTGTTGCAACCGCCAAGGAGTATCAGTCCGAGGGGAAGGATGAGGAAGCGGAGATGGATGAGTTCCCTTCATTGACAGCAACATCGGACGGGTGTAAGCGTTGTTTTCCCCTCCTCTTGTGTGCTTTCCCCGGCCTTCGTTATCCCCGCTTGTTGTTGTTGTTGTTGTCCTTTAAAATGCTCGAGATCCCCATCCTCGGCAGTTCCAAATTCTGGACATCAACCGATAGGACCATCTCGACATTGCAGAAACCCCCAATATCCACATCGTATTACCATCGGTACCCATATACACCATCAAGATGGCCACTTCAGTTAAGGTTAACGGCATTGAGTTCCAGCCGAGACTGTTCATCAACGGTGAGGTAGGTTACTCTCGTCACACCCCGACGACCGAGAGAAGCTAACAACAATCCAACTGCCAGTTCGTCGAGGCTTCCGACAAGGCCACCTTCAACGTCATTAACCCGGCCACCGGCGAGATCTCATGCAAGGTCCCCGAGGCCACCGAAGACGATACCAACCTCGCCGTCTCGGCTGCCAAGGCCGCTCAGCCATCATGGGCCGCCCTCGACCCTACCAAGCGCGGCGCCTACCTCAAGAAGCTCGCCGCCTTGATCCGTGAGAACAAGTCGACCCTCGCCCACCTCGAAGCCATTTCCATGGGCGTGCCGCTAAGCCACTACTTTCACGCCGACGCGGGCGCCGACGAGCTCGACTACTTCTCCGAAGCATGGCCGCACATCCAGGGCCAGTCCAGCGTCAACACGCCCGGCTTCGTGACCATGACGTTCCGCCAGCCCTTTGGTGTCGTAGCCTGCATCATCCCGTGGAACGCGCCCGTCTACTTCTTCGCCGCCAAGGCCGCCGCCGCTTTGATCACCGGTAACACCGTAGTGCTCAAGTCCTCCGAAAAGGCCCCGCTCGCCGTCGCCTACGCCGCCGAGCTCATCGCCAAAGCCGGCTTTCCCCCAGGCGTCTTCAACGTCCTCTCCGGCCACGGCGTTCCCTCGGGCCGCTGCCTGGCCCGCCACATGGACGTGCGCGCCCTCTGCTTCACCGGCTCCAGCCGCACCGGCAAGCTGATCCAAGAAGAAGCGGCCAAGACGAACCTCAAGAGCGTCACCCTCGAATTGGGAGGCAAGTCCCCCGCCATCATCTTCGACGACGCCAACATCGAGCAGGCGCTCTCAGCAACCATGACGTCCATCCTCCTCAACTCGGGGCAGGTCTGCATCGCCAACTCGCGGCTGTACGTGCACAAGAGCGTAGCTCCCCAGTTCATCGAGGCCTTCACGCAGCGCATGGCAGCCGTGCAGGGCGGTGATCCCCTGGACGCGCAAACGCAGATGGGTCCCCAAGCGGACGAGGTGCAGTACAGGAAGATCATGTCGTACATCGAAGAAGGAAAGAAGAGCGGCACGCTGGCCGTGGGCGGCCACGGCAAGCTGGACTCAACAACAAAGACAAAGGGATATTTCGTCGAGCCGACCGTGTTTTTGGATACCCCCGAGGACGCCAGGATCATGAAGGAGGAGGTGTTTGGTCCCGTGCTGAACATTAATACCTTTGAGACCGAGGAGGAGGTGGTTGCCAAGGCGAACGATACCGAGTTTGGGCTGTATGCGGCCGTGTTTACCAAGGATATTAGCAGGGCGATGAGGATGGCCAAGGCGCTGGAGAGCGGTTATGTTGCGGTTAATTGCTCGAGTCCTACAATGGGGAAGGATTTGCCGTTTGGGGGGTATAAGGGCAGTGGACAAGGGAGGGAGGGGAGATTGTATAGTATGGATCACTTTTTGGAGGTCAAGAGTGTGATTATCAAGTTGGATGAGGCGAGGTTGTAGATGGAAGAGATAGGGGGTGGGAGGGAATGTAGATACCAAGAACTTAAGAAGAAGGAAAAGGAGGAAAAAGGAGAGGTTTTTGATGCACGGCTAGTCTCTTTTGGATGCCGTTGTTAGTGGGATGAGCTTGGACCAGGCAGTTCGATAAGTGTTCTCGTGCTATCAGATTGTTTGCGAATTTCCGCAATTTTAGCACTTCTTAGTTAAATAACTAACTGAACCTCTGGCCCTACCTTTCCGTCTTCAGCATTCATACCTGCTCCCCAACTCTTCCCAAAACACAGTCTTTCCTTGACACCCGATGTTCATGATATATGCTTGATATATTAGGAACGACCTCTCGCATGGCAAGTGCACACGCCTTTTCTGGCCTCAATTTAAACATCCTCGATACATGCGCGATCAAGTCTACTATCTAATTCCATTTTCCGACCTCTACAAGATGATTCTCCCTTGTCGGAACGAATTACCTCTAGGCTGTAACCTGTCAAGAGAGGATGAAGTGTCCACATTTATTACCCACTGTCATACTCTAAGTAGAGTTGTTTCTAGTTCGTAGAGGTAAGGTAGGGTATGTTTGGCAGCCTTTGCTGCCTGCCCTTCTAATTCTTTAGAATCATGCAACTGCCACCGGCTCCTCTTTGAGAAGCAATGGACCTTTGCGATGCAACGGCACCAGCCAGGGAGACGCCCAAATTCCGTGTTGCGAACAGTTATGTGCGATCGCGATTCGGTTTGAAGTTAAGCTCTGGGATCTCTCAACTTCTTCATAGTTCAGAAAGTGCAAATGCATCGTTGTTGCAGAATTGCAGAGTGTCCGCCCCGAGTTTTTGCTGTCGGGAAATGGCGTAATGGTGCAAAACATCAAACTTGTGCACTAATTCATAAGTACTAGTTCCAAAGCCTGCTGCCAACAATCAGCTACGACAGTTGCTCAACAACTGTGAATCTTCCGTAGTATAGTGGTCAGTATGTGAGCTTGTCAAGCTTGAACATCAATCGGTTCGATTCGCTCGAGACCCGGGTTCAATTCCCGGCGGGAGAGACCAATGTTTTGTCCTTTTATTTTTCGTTATTTTTTTGTTCTCAATGTGGAACCCGGTGGGACTTGGGGGGTTGATGATCCACATGATGTAACCCCTGATTATTCTAGCGATGGCTTCATCGATGATGACAACAAACAAGCTTCTACCGCATGTACAAGCAGACAGATCCTCACATAGCCCAGCCGACACGCAATCCACCACAGACGAAAGCTACAACCCACCCAAGTCCCAACCACCACCAACCAACCCACACTCCCACAGATCCTCACTTCACCTTCACCATCCTAACATTCCCCTTCTCGTCAAACTCCGGCATTTCCGCCATCTCCCTCTTCCTCTGCTGCTAAAACGTGCTCATCCTAGATTTACTCTCCCCCTCCAACCCTTTGAGATTTCTCAAGGCCTGCTCCCCCTCCCTTTCCACCGTCTCTTTTATCTGCTCATTCCTAGCCAAAATCTCACACCGAAAAGGCTGCGGCCGCATATTCAGTCTATTCGTATAAGCAATGATATCCACCTCCTCTTCCTTTCCCGTTGCCTTATGGGGCCATCAGGCTGTGTGGTCTACTTAGAGGTTGGGTTGGTGAGCGGAGCTTCTTGTCCGGCTCCAGACCAAACGAGGAGTTGTTCGAAGAAGAGGAAGGCCGAGGGCTGGGAGGGTTAATAGAGTCGTTTCAATCTTGCTGGAATATTCAAATGGGGATGAAGGCATCACAAACCACGTCCTCGAGAGGATTGGATGGGGCAACGACTCCGGCGAGAGCTTCAGGATACCAGAAGAAGATATTTCCTATCAATATCCCCTACTTCCAGCAGATTGGATGTCTTTTCAGGGCCGATATTTGGCTGTAACGCGGCTAGCTCTAATACCTAAAAATTGGAAAATCCCATCTTGTTACCGTTGAGTGATGGGTCGATCAGTCAGTCGGTCATGACAGGCAAAAGGGAAAAAGGGGTATGAGCCAAGGGGTATGCACAGCAGAGAATATGAGTAGTAAGCTTGAGATTAAAAAGCACATACGACCATACCCACTGGAAAACTCGGGATCCCGTCCGCTCTCCCATAGATAAGCCAGTGAGGGGAGGACTATCTATGGGAGCCGTTTTCGACAGGGGTTTGGATGACTCAGCTGAAAACGCCGCCCCCGTTTCTAAAACCGTTTTCCCATTGCCTTCACCGTCGAGTGCACCGTTCCACTTACGCCAAGCCCAGCCAACCTACTTACCCCTGCCATTTACCCCTGACACCTACTCTATATACTTAGTACTTCTAAGTGGGAGGTGTGGTTGGCTTTTGGGAGGTGTGGTTAGCTTTTGGGAAGTGTGGTTGGCTTTTGGAAGGTGTGGTTGGCTTTGGTAAACACTCTTCTCCGTACGTATATCACTTCAGGCGAGTTAGAAGGGCCTCAAGATATATATTGCGTCTCTACCCTC
>MU859365.1:0-26957 GCA_033297205.1 Pseudoneurospora amorphoporcata
GTCCGAACGATATGGATATGGGAGCTGGTGGTTCAGTTTTTTGACCCTACCACGTGATTAAAAGACCCGTTTCCTGTCCTTCCCGCTCCCATAGACAAGCCGACATATCGGAAGCTTATCTATGGGAGCCGTTTTCGACAGGGGTTTGGATGACTCAGCTGAAAACGCCGCCCCCGTTTCTACCATAGTACTTCATAAATGACGATCGGCCGATGAAGGGTTCGGTGATCTGACTAAGACCACGGTTCAATGACCCAGCCACGAGGAAGGATCACGGTTTGGTGATCCATACGACAAATTGATTACGATGGAAGGGCAGGCATGAGGAACTAGGTAGATGAAGCCTGTCGTCTGTTACTCTAGCAATGTCAAGGAACGCTAATACTGCATGCGAAGCCCAAAGGCCAACCCGCGTATCACAACTTCAAACTATGATATTTGCTTGGACGATTTCAGATGAAAGTCACCTTGATATATTGAATACCGGCGGCGTTTATTATTGCCGGTAGGGCTGACATTGCAGGTTTGCCAAGCCCCTGACATCTGACCCAAACCAGTTCGCTTTTAACACCAAGCATTTGAGTCTGAAGTAACATCCGCTTGGGAGTAGCCCCCTTAACGTTTGTCAAAGCGCAATATCCGCGGTATGAGTATACTAGCACAATTCTTAGTCGCGGTCATAACGAGCTCTCTCCCAGTAGCCAAACCTTGATGTAATGGTGACAGTAGGGTTGGCACTAGTACTGTGCGTAATGAATGGATAAGGTTCTACGAAGGAGAGAAAACTAGCTCGCATAGCGAGGAAGACGTGCTTGAGTTTATTGTACGACACCCATGCGTCGCCTGCGCCCCCTGAGGCGTTACCCCACGCTGTCGGCACTAGCCACGTAGACGGCGCTGGAGTCGTCGACTAGGGTGTCCATACAGTCAGAACGTCTGGGTGGAGAGCCAATCTTGGTAGACCCGTGACGGAAAGCCACGACCCTCGCCCAACCCAGGCAATTGATTTGGCGCCCTGAACCTTCCGAGTCCATGAATTGCCCGGCCTCTAAAAAGAAACGTCCTTTGGGTAATTGGCGTGTAGTTGGGAGGGAGCTGCCAGCCATCTCGCGCCTAACAAGGTGACAACACAGAGCCCTATGCTCCCTCATAACCTCGAGAAAACACAGTGTTCTAGTTTCTTTTCCTTTTTTTGTCCCAGATGGCAGGAGAATAATTCCCGGCACTTCCATAAACTCGATCCATTGATTATCAAACATAGCATCCGCTACCTTCGAGATAAAACGCCGAGACAACGATCATCCTCGAGTGCCTCACTACATCACCTCAGTCAAGACGTTCCTTCCTTAAAGCTACGATGCTTCGACGGCTGCGCTCATGGTCCCGGAGGCGTTTCAAGCGACACGGAAATGGGGAGGGTCAGAAAGGTTCTAAAGACCAAGATCAGCCTTGTCCTGCGTCTCTACCCGAATCGACGTCTATACAGAAAATCTCCGCTGTCATCTCTACGTCCGCCCCACAGCTCCCAGCCACTCCGCCTACCGGTTCCGCCGACATAGAGACGTCCGCCGGTACGGATAACACCACTGTTCACCTCCCAGCCGCTCCCGCTACCAATCCCACCAACACAGAGACGTCTGCCAGCGCAGATGACACTACTACCAGCTTACCTGTACGATTCTGGGAGGATGCCTATAATGAGCTTAAACAGGAAGAGGCCAAATTGGTGGACGCATATGAGAAGATACTGTCCCGACAGCTACAAAATGGCTCCAACTCAATGGTGCTCGAGTCTCAGCCGAACATCATCGCCCAAAACAACTCGGACAGACGCCGCCAAATGACTCAGCTTATCAATGCCGGTCTAGCCAAGACTGAGAGAGAGGCTAAAGTGAAAGAGAGTTGTGGCGAAGTCGTAGACGTTGTTCTATCCGTTAAGAACATTATAAGTGCGGCAATCCAGGCCGCGCCCCAAGCCGCGCTCGCTTGGACCGGCATTTGTACCGCTTTAGAGGTACGTTTATCTGGAGGATAATATTCCCATGCTAACTTTCGCAGATGCTTGCCAACCCTATAAAAGAGACCGAAGCCAACCGCAAAGGGATCGACTACGTTGTTAAGAGAATGGACTGGTATTGGAATTCGTCGAAAAGCCTTCTCAAGCCCACCAACATCAGCGAACTCGATGGAATGCGAGGCGAATTGAAGATCCAAATTGTTGGCCTCTACAAAGCGTTCCTCTCTTACCAGATTAAGAGTGTTTGTGCTTATTATCGCAACCGCGGCCTAGCTTTTCTCCGAGATATAGTCAAACTTGACGACTGGAATGCTTATTTGGCGGCTATCCAAGACGCCGAGAAGCGCTTCGACACAGACGCCAAAACATACATCATTCGGAAAGGGACGTCTTATCTCGAGCAGCTCGTTAGCTATATAAGGCACCAAAAAATACAACAAATGTCAGAGAAAGACCAGCAATGCCTGCAGCATTTGCGCCTTACCGATCCTCGCGATGATAAAGTCCGCATCGAACGGACCAAAGGCGGCCTTTTGCAGGACTCATATTGTTGGGTCCTCAATAACGCTGACTTTCAACAATGGCGTGACGACCCACAGCACCGACTGCTCTGGATCAAGGGCGACCCCGGCAAAGGAAAGACTATGTTGCTGTGCGGTATTGTCGATGAGCTGTACAGCGTCATCAATGAGCTAGATCAAGGCGATACTGCCAACGCACACCACTGCAATGTGGCCTACTTCTTCTGCCAAGCTACCGACTCTCGCATCAACAATGCAACCGCCGTACTGCGCGGCCTAATCTATCTCCTTATCGACCAGCAGCCATCTATCCTCTCACACGTGCGGAGTGAGTACGACCGTGCAGGCGAAGGCCTCTTCAAAGATGCAAATACGTGGGACGCCCTGTCGAGAATCTTCACCAACATCCTACGAGACCCAAGCCTCCGAACGACCTACCTAGTTATTGACGCGCTTGACGAGTGCGTTACAACAGACCTGCCGCAGCTTCTCGACTTCATTGCTCAGCAATCATCATCTGGATCTCGAGTCAAGTGGATCGTCTCAAGCCGTAATTGGCCGCAAATTGAGGAAGGGTTGGAGAAAGCCGCAGATAAAGTGAAGGTCTCCCTGGAGCTAAATGCAGAATCCGTCGCAGTGGCTGTCAATGCATTTATCCTGCACAAGATGGATGACCTAGCAGGGCTGAAGAAGTATGATCCAAGGACAAAAGAGACCGTTCAGGACTACCTGTGCTCCAATGCGCAAGATACGTTCCTTTGGGTGGCGTTGGTCTACCAAGCGCTTACAGACCTAGAGGTCGAGGAATGGCATATCGAAGAGATCCTACACACGTTTCCACCCGGGCTGGATGCTCTATACGCGCGGATGAAACAAGATATAAGCCTATCCCGGGATTCCGATATTTGCAAAGACATTCTTGCCATTACCGCAATTGTTCACCGACCAATCAGCCTTGATGAATTAGCCACTCTCGTCAAGCTACCCAATATTATTCGCAACAATCCTAAATTCCTGGAAGCGATCATAGGGCGTTGTGGTTCATTTCTAACGCTACGAGAACGAACTATTTATTTTGTCCATCAATCAGCCAAGGACTTTCTACTTGGCAATGCCTCTGATAAAGCTGGTAACCAAGCTTCTCAGGAGACGTTCAAGTGGATTTTTCCTTCTGGGAAAGAAGATGTGAACTATACCATCTTCTCGAGGTCACTTGATGCCATGTCTACAACACTGCAACGCGACATATACGGCTTAAGGGCACCGGGATTTTCGAGTGACAGGGTCCAAGTACCGAATCCGGACCCGCTAGCGACGGTGCGGTACTCGTGCGTCTACTGGGTTGATCACTTGCGTGACTCGGTTTCTGGCACGAATATAAAACGGCATGATCGTTTACAGGATAACGAGGTTGTCTATAAATTCCTCAATACGAAGTACCTTTACTGGCTAGAAGCTCTAAGTCTACTCCAAGCTATGCCTGCGGGCGTTGTTGCTATTAGAAAGCTCGAGGGCCTGCTAGTAAGTACAAGTCTAACCCTGCACTAGGAACTTGATCTAACTAAAAATATAGGCAGGTAATAATCCATCGCAGTTATCAAAGCTTGTTTAGGATGCTTACCGGTTTGCTCTATCTTATAAGTCGATAATAGAGCAAGCTCCACTTCAAGCATACATATCAGCGCTTGTATTTGCTCCAAGCGGTAGTTTGATAAAGAGGAATTTCAGGGCAGAAGAACCTGAATGGATTCGAACTAAGCCGGCTGTAGAATGGGATTGGAATGCATGCCTCCAGACCCTAGAAGGCCATAGCCGCTACATTACCTCGGTGGCATTCTCGCCCGATGGCCAGCGGCTTGCGTCCGGTTCGGACGACAAAACGATCAAGATCTGGGATCCGGCGTCGGGGAGCTGCCTCCAGACCCTAGAAGGCCATAGCGACTACGTTACCTCGGTAGCATTCTCGCCCGATGGCCAGCGGCTTGCGTCCGGTTCGGACGACAAAACGATCAAGATCTGGGATCCGGCGTCGGGGAGCTGCCTCCAAACGATTATTACTAGTACTATGATAACTGATATATCATTTGACCATATTAATCGCTACTTACGTACCAACGTTGGACGTATTAAAATAGATACGGAAACTACCGAAAGCCAAATTGTACTTGATAATCCAGAGAGCCATGGCTATAGCTTGGGACAGGATGGGTCTTGGATTACTTGCAACAGCCAGAATGTACTATGGCTGCCACCAGAACGCCGAGCCCAAAGCTCTGTCTTCCAAGGGCGGATAATATTTATTGGCAGCGCAACGGAACAGGTTTCATTTATCGGTTTCTCGCGAGACATATAATGTATTCTAAGTCTCTCCCAACTACTTTCCCTCTATTTTATTTTTCTAGCGTGCCACCAGAAGGGTATGGGAGGATAAGCAAATTTATAGGACTTTTGTAAATTCTAGTAACTTCTATTAATGTCAAGATGATGTATTCTATTACGAAGAAGCAAGAGTATTCCATCCCTGGACTCTCCTTTTGCGAGTGCCTATGCGGTCCAGATGCCACGGGATTAATCCGTGACTGCCCAGTCATAGCCAAGCTTGGTACAATAGTAGAGGCCTCGATTCTCCTTGATCAGGTAAGTGGTCTTTTCCTTGGTGGTGCTTGGGAGAGCCAATACACTTGTAGTAGCGTCGCCACAGCAGAGCCGGCTAAAGGAGGCTGAAACGATGTATCAGCGAGCGCTAGAAGGCTACGAGAAGGCGCTCGGACCGGATTATACGTCGACTCTAGATACAGTTCACAACTTGGGCCTTCTCTATCAGACTCAAGGCCGGCTAATGGAGGCTGAAGCGATGTATCAGCGAGCGTTAGAAGGCAAGGAGAAGGCACTCGGACCGGATCATACGTCGACTCTCAATACAGTTAACAACTTGGGCAACCTCTATAAGACTCAGGGCCGGCTAAAGGTCTCGTTGTCGACAGCCTTGTTTGGCTCCTGGTTGTGATGGCATAGCTGGCCAGCATCTGTTGGCATCTAGAATCTAGGCTTCGATTCCATCTGTCATTACTTCCTTGCATATAAGAACCTATCTCCCCTTCCATCCGATGTATCTAGCTTCCTCTTTTTTCCTCATCTTTAATATCTTATTACATTCGTCTGAACCTTTTGGCGCCTCAGCCCATATTTCTACGTGCTGTAACACTAGTGATCCCTCTGGCGCCTGAAGATGAGCGTCCCGTTGTACTCCGGGAGCGTACCGTATATCGAGTGAGGTAGCTGGTGATCGGCCCATCGTTGAGAGGGCGTACTGTTCTATCCCCTGTCAGCACCTTGCGTGGTGGGCGGCGGCCGCGCTGGATGCCGCTTACAGTAAAACCGCGTTTCGGTCGGTCTCCGAGTCACCTAGACACGCTTAATCTGTCAGCAATAGATGGCGAGGACCAATTGCGATGAAGAGCCTCTTCCGGGAATTCTAGCCACGGCTATAATCGATACTATCTCATTTTATACGTAGGCACAAGAGAAAAGTTGGGACAGGTTCCCGTTCCGGGCTGAGAAATGGCGTTTGCTCGTTCTTTTCTCGCATCTCTTTAATCAATCAATCCTTTGAGAGGTGCGGAAATTGTCACAGGTTGACATTGGCTATATAGTGTGCACTACGAGTTCTGCCTTGCAAGCAGAACATCGTCTACCTTTTGGTAGTTTGGCGTTGTCGGGACATGTGCACTCCTGCCCTGTCATAGAAATGTAGCCGATAGTGATTGTGGGGAGCTGTGTTTCTAGATATGGCGGTCAGAACCCTAACCCTAGTGCTGGCTGAGCCAGAATTAGGGTTAGGGTTCCTCAACCGCCTAGTCGATATTGTGACGATATGAATCCCGCAACCCTGACATGGGTACTGCAGTCTCCACTCATCCCAGAGAAGGAAGGCGGTAGAGGCCGGCAGAATTCACTTGGAGCTATGTCTACAGTATTGCGACTTGTTGTTGTTGTTGTTATTTTTAACGTCTACTTCCGCCTCCCGTAGGGCATGAGACGTGCCGCATCGGTGAATCTAGCGTACAAAATTAAGAGCAATACCCTAACTGTCCACCAAAACCATTAATCCGAGGGCAAACCGAGGCTTATTGCCAGTAAATATTACGTGTTGCCCATAGCGTAAACGCGGCCCAACACCTCCAAACAGTATTGCGACGTGATATATACAACTTAAGGGCACCGGGATTTCTAAGCGACAAGGTCCAAGTACTGAAGCTAGACCCGCTAGCGACGGTGCGGTACTCGTGCGTCTACTGGGTTGATCACTTGTGTGACTCGGTTTCTGGCACGAACACAAAACGGCATCTTTTATAGGATGAGGCTATCTATACATTCCTCAAGACGAAGTACCTTTACTGGCTCGTTGAAGCCTCAATACCTTTACCTTTGGGTGGAAAAAGGCGTTTTCTTGTACCAAACTAACAAACAAACCATGGTTAGATTGTACAACTTTTGATAAACGGACCTTCAAAACGAAAGACGACAATGAAAAGAACTTAATTATGTTGATAGGAAGAATTTTATACTGATAGTTTCAAGTACGCTGATTTCACATCCACAACCGTATTTCTTGTATCTGCCCATTTGGTGGAGAGACAGGCAGATGAAGTTTTGTTCGTTTTGTCTCGAAGGTCCGTTTGCCACCAAGGTGTCGGAAGGGAAGCTCAACTCGGGAAGTTGCATTCGGCTGGACTGTCAGGACGTTTGAGCTCGGGAACATAAACATGGTGGTTGGCTTGCAACACACTGTCGGCGCAGCCGCCAATACCTTCGTTTGTAGACGAGTCGATTGGCCGAGAGAGCTCTATGCCAGAGGCCCAGAGCTGCAAAACAGGGTGACGGCAGCGTTGAGAGCGATAAGCTAACTACAGCTCTAAGGATCAGATGCCAGCAGCCTCCAACTCTACTCAAAGTATGCTTGAGGCCCGACTTGTACTTGTCTGCCTTGACTTAAGTAGATGATGTGACCCAAACCAGTTCGATTTTAACACCATGCGTTTGAGTCTGAAGAAAAGTTTGGCAACAAAATTGCCCTTCAGACAGAATAAGACACGCAAACTCCACAATAAGTTGCGTTCTGGGACAGCAGAAAACTCCCTTCGACATATCAAACCATCGGCAAGGCGGACCCTTCCCAAGTCAAGTATGGCGACCCCAACTTTGATCTCATCCCTTCCAGACCTCCAGGTCTTCCTCTCTTTAATCCCTCCGTCCAGCACGTTTTATCTGGACCTTGAGGGCAAAAGTCTCAGCCGCAATGGAACCCTCACGCTATTAACAATTCTCGTCCTTCCCATGCGGGCAACAAGCATTATCGATGTCCAAACCCTCGGCGACTCTGCTTTCACCACTCCCGGCACAGACGGAAACACCCTTAAAGCCATCCTCGAGGATTCCCACACTTCCAAATGCTTCTGGGACGTACGCAACGACGCGGACGCCCTCTGGGCGCACCACAAGGTCCGTCTCGCGGGCGTCACAGACGTCCAGCTCCTCGAAAACGGATCCCGCGTCGGCGACAAGACGTACCTCTACGGGCTCGACAGGTGTGCCGAGAGGGATCTTGGGCTGAAATACGTGGAGAAGCAGCGCTGGGTCAGAACCAAGCAGGAGGTACGGGCTCTGATGAACATGCCCAACAACGATATCTTCTCCCGCCGCCCTCTAGACGCCAAAACGCTACAATATTGTGTCAACGATATCGTTTACCTGCCTGCGCTCCACAACCTCTACGCCAAGCGCATCACTAAGTCTAGCGGATAGCTGGGAAAAGCTATGGATGAGAGCGCGCGTCGCGTGGTCGAATCTTGCGGCCCTGGGTACGTGCTTCAATCTGAGAATAAGAAGTTCGGACCTTGGGGCTCGGGGTTGAGCAGAAACTTCTGGTACTGACGATGGAGGAACGGCTTGAGAAGATGGAAGAGGACGAGTTGTTTTGGCTATAGAGGCCAGCTGAGGCTCGGGGAATCAAGGCAAGAGATAACCTAGATGTAGTTTTGTCCGATGTAGAATGGCCCAAGTTGGATTTAGCAATATGACGCTTACGGTCTTTTTGCCGGTTGACCGAGCCTGTGGACACTTGATCTTGTTTTCGAGACGCAAACTTATCTTGCATTATCGAAGTCATGGTGCAAAGCCAGAATTCTTCGAGTGTTATCTGACTCCCAATCGGTAGGAGAACCTCCTCCGGGGCTGTGTATCAGAGGTATGACTACCTACTCCTCTAGAATTTTGGTCAATTTATTCTTCGTCTCCGAAACCATTTCCGAGAGATTAATTCCGTACTGATATGCACCCGTGTGAGGGCAGTGTCGGTCGTTCTGCGGACATAAAGCATGCAAGTCCCGCATTCCTGGTATTTCGTTGAGGCCCGTACCTGCATACCTTATCTTTTGGCCTTTTTGCCTCTCCGGGAAACCTGATGATGCCTTCTTTTATTCCTGCAAGTGTGAGTCTAATGCCCACGGATCACTGTCCCTTTGGTTTTTTGGTTGGCATAAAGCTACAACTCGAGTGCCCTTGCCTCTTCTTCCACTTTTCCACACTCTCCTTCCGATAGCAATGTCTACCACCAATGGTAAGCGAGTGTAGGCGTCCCTAACGGCGTCGGGGAAGCCGTAGTTGTCTTGGCACGCGCTGATGACTTTTGAGACTGCGTCGACGATTGAGATGATGCTGGAGGCGACGCTGAGGACTTCCAGGCCTGACATGTTCGGTGAAAGTCTGGGGTGGAACAAACGACACAAAACTGGGAAAACGGGAGAGATGATGTCGGTCGTCAGGTGTGTGAGAACCCGGCCTAGCTGTTGAGCCGCATGTTGGGGAATGAGGGGTGTTTTAGTAATCGTGTTTGGGTGGCGCGAGTCGACAGGGCTCTGGGAAGCCAACGAATTCGTTATTGTCCTACGAAGCTAACTCTGGCTGTGCGTAGGAGAGGAATGAGTAGGGTCGTGAAGAGCCCTACTTGCCTGCTGGCCAGCGACGGCTGCCTGCCGCTATCTCACCAGCAGCGGCCGAGCAGCTTCTACTAGTCATCGGTTGAACTTAGCCATGACTGGACAACCTGGGCAGTTACGGGCTAATCCGATGGTATAAGTAGGAAAACCGTTTTGAACTGTATAGGCATTCTAATAAAATTCCGAAGGAGAAGGTCTTCCGCGGCTTCTTCAACCTCGGGTTTCTTCAGTTTAGGAAAATCTAGAAATGAGTTTGAGCGTTGAAGGCTGAAAGTCGAAGGCTGAAGTAGCCCAAGTATGAGAACCGTTCCGAATTGTGCTAGCGTAAGAAGATTCCAAAGGAGAAAGACACTCGACATCTGCGGTACGACTGACTCGGGGAAGATTGTCATTGACAAAAGATTCTGAAAGGGAAGAGTCAACTTCCGTAATTTGTTCAACTTGGTACTTCTTCAGGGCGGGTTCCTCGCACAGCGAAGCCTCCTTTCTTCATTCCTCCAATCTTGCAAATCCACGATTCCCTGCCGCACGTCAAACCCCGCATCCCTGACATAATATCGACCATCTGGGACCCGAAAAGATCGACCGAAAGCTTGAGCACAAAGCGAGGCATTATTGCTAGAGCCCTCCGCGCCTGCTAGAATATACGAGAAGTTCTGTCACTTTTGACTGCTGCAAATACATTCTGCGTGATATTGCCATTGCGGTCCCTCCAGCGTTGCTATTGAGATGTACGACGACCAGGGGGACTCCCAATATAATAGGAAGCAATAGGGAGTAAATAATGAAGATTGAGGAGTAAACCAAGATCAATTCTTGCAGAAGGAAAGATTGTGAAAGGCTGAGTCGAGGTGGAGTTGTCCTCTAAGCCTGCCTCTTAGGATGCAAGGCTGAGTAGCTACCGCCTCATGCCCATTCTTTGCCGCATTATGCCGCGCTGTCCATCCATTCTCATCCTTAGCACAACGTTAACCTTGCCAATATCGAGAAGCATCTTTACGATCGCTTTATAGCCTTTTTGCTCCGCAAACCACCGCGCCGTCCGTAGCTCCTCCCTATGTAAGTTGACCTTGCCGGTATCGAGAAGCAATTTTACGACCGTCTTATGCCCGTTTTCTGCCGCCAAGCATAGAAGCGTCCATTGGCCCTTGTCCTCAATAAGTTGATTTACCATTGTTTCCTTTGCATCTTCTTTTTCTGAATCCTCGGGATCTAGGCAAGTCTTTCTTAGGTTGCTCATGCTCTTCAATGCCCTCTCAAGAACCGCCGTTTCTTCCCGAAGATTCTTCACTGCTACTCCATACTGTTTCATCTCTTGTAATACCAATCTGACATTCCGTATCCTAGTCGCCGCATTTAGACAACCTTCCAACCCGGTCTTTGAATGCTCTGGAATGCTTGCAAAGTAGTCGTGGTTGTTTTTATCTTGCTGCCTGTCTAGATTTATATCCCAATCCCAGATAAGTAGAAAATTGTGTGGAAAGACTGTTATCGATTGTAAAAGTTCTGACCACTTGATATCTCCAGTCGTAGCTTGTGAGTCGCCTGCTGGGGAAACTGCAATCATTATAACCGCCCAGTGATCGTTGTATGGCCTGAGGATCGTGGGTCTCGTCGCTCCTTGAAGAAGGCAGACGACATCTCCTTTTTGGACAGATTTTACTGTGGTCGGGAGGGTCCAGCAAGAAACCCATGCTTCCTTCACGCAAATATAGCTGGGGGCATTCCTCCAAGTAATGGCCACATCTTGTCTATCTTCCCAAGTAGCATTTCTCTTGACTGAGGACACTTCGCCAAGAATGCAGCCCTTGCTCTCAATGACGGCATTCTCCTTATCGTCCGAAAGGCCTACTACAGAGACTAATTCAGATAAGAAGAAGTGAATGAGTTTGTTGAAGAGTTGTTTCTACGAAATCTTGTAGTCGGCGAATAATCTTACTGCGGTTGGATTATTAGAGCTCATACCGAATAAGGCATATACTTTATCGCAACGATCCGTAGCTTCGCGGGTGTAGTACATCTCTATCAATTCACCCAAAGGGCGTATATCAAGAGAAAAGTTATCTAACTAACTGGTCGTATATTTAGGTTGGAAGATTGCGCCCCTTATAAGGTAGGTTACTAAAAGGATTCGAGCCCGCAGATCTGCGGGGAGTTCACTGGATAAATTTAATACATTTAGGCTTGAGCAGAATATAAAGCCGTCAATCTCAGCAGAACCACACTTGATCAGGGTATAGCGAGCCGCGGCAACTTCCTGAAGCACCTGCATCAATCTGTCAGTTTCCTTAGTTATAATATTTTGACATCGGTTCCCTTACCTAGATGCGTTGAAACCACGGTCGTTGAAGTAGTATAAGAATTCCCGCTTTATTGTCTAATTGTCTTGCAGATAGCTTGGCTGTGATGCGTATTTCTTTGAGCGTAGATAGTTCGGCTGCGATGTGTATTTCTTTAAGCGCTTGGTCGCTACCAGCTACCTCCTTTCCAAGCCAAACAATTACGCGATTTGCTTTAGCGTAGATCTTCGCTATAGATTGAACTTGGTATCCTTTTTCTTCTTTGTCATCTTGGTTGATGCAAATGGCATCTATCCATATAGTTCGTTCAATGGAGTGATCTCGAAGATGTAACAGCGCTGCGTGAAGGTTTTCTCCGACGGGCAAGTCGCACCCGTTTATAGAGATGGAACAAGGCTTAGCCTCGGAGCCCTATACGTAGGATAAGGCCTCGTACGGACGAGTGCCTTTTGAGTCCAATGCGGTACAGAAGAGCCGACAGTGTATTGCGGCGTCCTCGTTTTCATGCGGCAATAGTTTAAGTAAGCGAATATGGCCAGGTAATATACGAACGTTATAATACAAATTCTTTATAAGTGTTAGCGTTATTCTGAAATGTCGTAAGGGGAAAAGAAGTGAGCCTACTTCCACCTACTTCGGGCTTTGGACGCCGGCGGATGTTTCTATATCGGCGGAATCGGGAGCTAGAGCGGCTGGGAGCCGGGGAGCGGGCATACGGGTAGTGGGCATACGGGTAGCGGACATAGTGGTGGTGGCGGGAATTTGTTGTAGAGGTGTAGGGCGAGATTGCTCATAGCCCTTATCGTCTTCCCAACCCTCCGTATTGTGCAGTCGTTAAAACATCGGAGCTTTAGGGAACGAAGGTCTTGAGCGAGGCGACGTAGATGAGGCACTCGAGGATGATCGTATTGTCCTGGAGGCAGCGAATGCTATATAGTTGACGATTAATGGATTGAGTTTGTAGAAATGCTGGAGATTCCTCTATCCTAGCCCCGAGGACAAAATAAAAAGAAATTAGAGTACTATATTTTCTCAAGGCCATGGTAGAGCATGAGGCGTCGTGTTGAGTTTGTTTCTATTTCACCATGTCAGGCGTAAGATGGCTGGCAGCTCCCTCCCCACTATATACTAATGGCCTAAAGGACATTTCTTTTCTAGAGGCTGGGCATTCTGGAACTAGAGACGTCAGGGCGCCAATCAATAACTCGACTTGGGCGAGGGTCGTGGCTTTCTGTCACGGGGTCTACAGGGTTGGCAATAGTGTATCAGTAGCGGCCTGGTAGCTTGCACCACTTATAGGGCCGTGGCGCGGGTAGGGCTCAGCTTTTCAGCTTTTCCCAAATGTTACGAGCGATGTGGTTACGAGAGATAAAGTTGAACACGTTGATTCCAGGTCTATAGTAGAATCACAAGATAAAGAAGAAAAAGAGGGAAACGTGCAAAGGCGCGCCTGGCGCCTAGGGTTTCAACCCAGGGCCCAGATGGCCGATGCACGCGGCACGACATCACGTGCACGTACCCATCCGCCAGTGCTGTGACACCGAACATGCGGCGTTATGGTTTCCAATCCTCCTCCTCGCTGCTCATCCGAGCAAGTTCATTTTGCAACAATTCCATGAGCTTCTCCTGAGTGTTCTCGAGGACCTTTACCACGATCTAGTGATAGTAAGTTTCCAGTTCCTCATCTAACTTTTGCTGTTTGTTTGCTTACCTTGTCTCTGAGCAGATTCTTGGCCTTCATGTAGTCGCAACAATGCTCGATCGCATAGTCTTCCATCGCTTTGGCCATTTGCGGGGAGAGTTCACAGTCGGGGTTTTGGTGCGCGTGGATGTGCCCGCGATGCCCGTGACCGTGGTGATGGTGAGGCCTGTGGCTCCCGTGCCCGTGGTCTCTGTGACAATCTGGGATTGCTGGGCTGGCGCTTCAGGTGTAACCGTGACAGTGGAAGGGGCAGTTGCAGGAATGGGAGACTTTTTGTCCGCATCCATGTCCGCTAAGGAGAGCCTGGCGTAGTATTGAGCCAGAAAGTCCTTTTTGGATTGCGGATGAGATAGGTGAACGGGGTTAGTATGATCCATTGAGGCTGGTGCTGAATTTAGGTCTCTTAGATGTCGTATATATGGCTTCGTTTCCAAAATGTCAAAAAATCTGTCGACTATAGGTACGTGATCGGGATTGAATTCGGGTCCAAAAGTCGGAAGAGGAGAACGAATGTGCGTGGAGTGGTGTGATGTCCGTTCCTATAAGGGTCTTGAAGAGTTGACAACTGACATGTCCAAGTCTGATGATATAAGGATAGGATGTGAATGCGAGAATAAGGCAACTAAAAATCGGGGGATGTCCTGAACTTTTATCTTGAAACACAATCCATAAAGAAACTCTCTTCACCTATCACCCCATGTTGGATGAAGTACGGCGTCTTCAACCATAGTGGATTAGCATTTGAAAAGCCCTTTCAGTTATCCATACCGTGCCACTGCTATCATCCACAGTAGTTGTCATACAGACGCTCGCAGATATTGGATAGTTGCGCTGTCGGGAGACATGAAGCCGGCTGAACAAGTTGCATTGACGTCGATACAACTTCGGATAGGGATCTGACGACAAGCATCCTGCTGCCTTGTCTGAGTGACCTAGGTTTCTCTCTCCTTTCTTTTTCATTCGGAAAACACCTTCTCCGGCGACTTACCATCCTCGACAATCACCCCTAACCATCTCGGGGAAGGCTCTCGATTTGGAGGACTGATTGGCTTCAAACTGGTCTTCGTTTGTAGTCACTAACAAGGACCAGGGTTTATTACGCCACGAAAGCCTCTTTTCTGTCTCTCTCCATCTATTCTTATGCATCTATCCGTCTCCTTCGAGCTCCCAAAGACTGGAAGAGATAAGAGGGTAGGTGGTGTGACATTCTAGTTGTGCAGGCTGTGGGGCTATGGCTCGCTTGGCGGTTTGGTGTGCCAGGGCAGCTCAGCACTCTTGAAAGTAGGGTATAAGGTGGTGGGGTTGGTAACTGGTGACAAGCGCACTGTTAGCGCTACCTGCACAACTAGAATGTCACACCACCTAGAGGGCAACCCCCTACGGCACCTGTCCGCTCAAAGCCTCTCGAACCTTATCCTTGCTTCCCTTGCCTTTAGCCCCCTATCTTCTTCCTCCCTCTTCTTCTAACTCGCTCTTCCTCTAACTTGCTCTTCCTCTCTCTATCTTCCCTCATCTATTATCATAGCACTTCGTCAGGTGGCGTGTATGTACAAACTGCGGGATCGAATCAATCAACTGGATTCAATCCCAATCAGGTACCGCAGCCTATTGGAGCATCGTCTGGTTATTGCGTGCAGTAAATCCAAGCGCCAGGACACGAGACTGACAGCCTCGCAAAGTCATTCGGCGTTGGTCCCGACTACTCCTTCTCCTCATTTTTACTGCCAATGCTCGCCAAAGCCAGACAATGGCGGCTATCAAAAGCTTATTTCACTGCCTCAGAAAGTCGCAACACATTCTCTTCTCTCTCGTAGGATTGGCGACGTCCTGTAAATCAAGCCTGATGTCAGCGTGCCACATCAACGTTTCGTCTTTCAAGGATCAAATGCAGCTTTGATGCTGCAATGGAGGACATGCCAAAAAGGCAACCAGAGGGATCACTTCGGGTAGCGTTTGTTTTGATATCAAGGCTTCCAGCCTCGCTTCGAGCCAAGCCCCATGCAAGTATGCCAGGGGGCGGGGGTGCTGACACGGGCCCCCGCCCAGGCTTAAAGCCATCCCACCCTAGCTGCCGGCTTCTGATCCTAGAGCTGTGGTTGCCTTGTCGCTCTCAACGCCGCGTCACCTTGTTCCGCAGCCCTGGCATGCAGCTCTCTCAGCCAATCGACTCGTCTACTGACCGAGTGCAATCTTGGCAGTGTCAGGACGGTCACTTTTCTCGTAATCCGCCCGATTATATTCATCTTGTTAGCGCCGGCTCCCCACTTACCGTCTTGCCTCCATATCGGTGGCTTGTCTATGGGAGTGGGAAGGACAGGAAACGGGTCTTTTAATCACGTGGTAGGGTCAAAAAACTGAACCACCACCTCCCATATCCATATCGTTCGGACGGAGGCATTACGATGAGTGGGGAGGCGGCGCTAAGAAGATGAATATACGGGACGTCGATAAGGTAAGGTTGGATAGATGCCATACCTTGATAAGATCCTAACATCCCGCCGTATTCCCTTCACGCAAATGTGATAAGCTTGAATCTCGCATACTATCCAAGTAGGTTGCTACAGGTACTACTTTAAGGTGCTGAGAGTTGGGAAGAGCCCTTGAGTCGATGTTGGCCGTTGTCGGTCAAAGATTTGTCAGATTAACCAATTCAGGGCGGCCCAATCAGCGCGTAGTCGCGAGGTCGGACGGTTCGAAGTGAGATTGAGAGATGGCTGGAAAGTGTAAGTATGCAGTGTTCAAGGCAGCTTGAACAAGAGGAATTCGAAAGAGCAGACGAAGAGGGGAAGCGAAAAAGATTCGTGGGAGCTAAGTAAAGTGCTTTCCTTGCAAGAAGAGATGCCCTCATGGGGAGCTCCTTCCGCTTTAAACACAACCCCATTACGATACCTCAAGAGCCAGAAGGCACCGTCAGCATCACCAACCGCACTCTATATCCCGTCCTACAGCTCATCTAGCAGTTGCGAGCAGTCGTACGAGGTTGTCAGGTACCTCTACGTATCTATCGGAATACTACAGAATATGTCAATCAGAATTAAAACTCCTTTTTCAAATCAATCCGCACAAAATAAAAGATAAAATATATCTAATCGAGTCCGCTTGAAACTACTCCGGTTGATAGTGGAAGGGTCCTCTTTAGTCACTCGCTCTCCAGCTCATCCCCCCACCCCAGGACCAGTGCAACCTTAATCACATCATACATAGCCGAGATCATGCCCCCCGCCGACCTCCAGCAAAGGCTTCCCGAAGATCACCAGCACTGTTCTCCGGCGTCGATCTGGTATTCTGCTCATCACAAACCCTCACCAGCGGCTAATAAGGGTTCTGCACATGCCTGCGGGCACCAAAATCAGCCTAGCCGGCTCGGCTGCTCAGGCAGACGAAGGCGCCATTCTCACAGCATCAGCACGCTCCTGCTCGAGGCCGACTTCGGTGCCAGCATGCTGCCTCTTCTCTGATCCGTGCAGCTCGTCTGGAAGCATCGGCCGGAGACCCCACCGGTCAAACATGGCCTTGTCCTCGTCCCATCCACTGCACGGTGTAGTCAGCATCTTTTCTCCTGTAAAGATTGCATTTGCTCCAGCCATAAAGCAAAGAACCTGCTCGGACTCTGTCAGATTGATTCTCCCTGCCGCAAGCCGAATCACCGAGCCTGGCAGAACAAGCCGTGCAGTGGCCACCATCCGGACGGTATCGTGGAAGGTTACGGTCGATTCCGGCTCCCCGGTTTCCGATTTGGCGGCGCTGGCGTCTCCAAGTGGGGTTCCCTTGATGGGGACGAGAGCGTTGATTGGGAAGCTCTCCGGGTGGCTTTCCATCGTTGCAACGGTGTATAGGAAGCTCACACGGTCCGCGTCATCTTCACCGAGGCCGAGGATTCCACCCGAGCAGACGTGGATTCCGGCCTGGCGGACGTTGTTGATTGTCTTGAGTCGTTCGTCGTAGGTCCGGGTTGTGATGACGTTTGGATAGTACTCCCGGGAGGTGTCGACGTTGTGGTTGTATGCAGTGAGTCCGGCATCGCGCAGTTCCGCCGCTTGGTTTCCGTCAATCATCCCTAGAGTGACGCAGGCCTCCATCCCGAGCTCCCTCACCCCTCTCACCATCGCTTTGATGTTCTTAAGGTTCGTCTTGCGACCTCGCATATCCCTCCAGGCGGCCCCCATGCAGAACCGAGTCGATCCATTTTCTTTTGCGATTTTGGCAGCCTGGAGGACCTCATCGACGGATGATATCTTCGTTGCCTTTACACCCGTCTTGTACCGGATCGACTGGGCGCAGTAGGAGCAGTCTTCTGAGCATCCACCTGTCTTGATGTTCATGAGCGTGCAGAGCTGGACGCTGGCGGGGTCAAAGAATCGTCGGTGGAGGGTTGACTGGAGAGGTGAGTGTTAGGCTACTTGGTAAATGTTTTGTGTTTCCTATCTTCTTCTGGTGCGCCTTACAGCCGAGTAGACCAATTCCATCAGCGGAGTTTGGTATATTTCTCGGATCTCCTCCTTTGTCCAGTCATTCCTGGGCGCGTCTGCTGCAATGGTAGCCTGTAGGAGACTGTTCCGGCCAGCGAACGAGTCCGGCTTTTGGTACTTGTTTGGTGCCGGGCTGTTCACCACCTGGGAGCCTGCAGCCGACGAGAGTGAGCGGAATTGAGCGTGTAAAAGGCGGGTTTGGGATCGCAGAGTAGATGAGGCGCTGTATTTTAACTGGGAAGTGCTGTAGAGACTCGCCGCTCTCTTGAGAGTCTGGTGGGTGTTTCTCATTTTAATATACTAGGCGGGCCGAGATTGACGGGAATTCGGGGGTAAAAGAGTGAAAAGGCAACAGTAACTTACAATTCAGACCAAAAGTAAGCGAGTGACAAAAAGAACTCGACAAAAGAGCCTAATTGAAAAGTGTACTTTTATCTACAAACCCATTCTCCCCAACCAGTCAAGTTGGGTTGAGCCCGTCCACCTCAACAAAGCTAATTCTGACCTACTGCCCTCTGCAACCCCACAGTGAACCGCACAACTCTCCCCCGAAAAAGTTTTTCTTGGCACCCACTGTTAGTCAGTCGGTTGTTAAGTGGCTAAGTCAAGAACTACCCTTTTTTTGGTGCTTTTGGGTGCCTTCGGGCTAACAATGGTCTAACCCTCCATTTCGACAACGACGGAGGGATTCTAGAGAGTTGACCTCCGTATTCGACAACGCCGGTAGCTTTGAAGCCGAGCTCTTCGAGATTCACTACTTATGGAAGATAATGGGGCGCCGAGGGCAATACTATCTACCGGGCTTCCGACGACGCTGCCGAGCGACGACGCCGGCTTCAGGCCCAACGACGGAAAGCTACAACAGATAACAACCACCTCGAAAACTTTACCTTAGGACGCCGCTTGCCGGACCCAAAACGGCTGGGCCGCATTCTAATCGTCATATCTTCCTCAATCCTTTCTCTTTATCAACTAAAGGAGGACGGCGGACCAATTTTGGGGGTTATAGAAGGAGGATTTGGGCCAATTTCTTGTATCTAGGTAGCTTGCGCACGTCTCATGCCCTTCAACAACAACAACAACAATAACAACAACCACCACCGCCGACCACTTTGAATGCAGCGGCCGGGATGCTGAGCCCGGCAGATACTTCTGACTAAATCGGGACATCAACATGATTGATGTTCAAGAATGTTATTTCTCGGCGTTCGACGTAATTGCGCCAATGATAAAATGACTCAAGTTCGAAAGGGACTTTGGGGAATTTTACTAGGACTGTGATGCGGAGTTTCAAAACAATAAGAGGTCGCTCAAAGACGTCTTTCCAAATGTCAGATGCATATAGTATGCGCGCCCGGTAACGTGGTGGAGGATTGGGTATCTGCTTGGTACTACTGGATTGATTTCGTGCCTAAGGAAAGCTTATTCATTATTGATGCGAAGGATCTAGGTAGGATTATGGATGTTGTTGAGTTGTATAACATTTGTGGGCCCTATCTTCCATGGCCCTGAGGTCGGCGTTGTTGGCGATCGGATGAGGAAAAAAAAATGTATTTTTGGTCAACTCAAGTAGACAACCGAAAATTGGGATCATGTCAGGTCATTTAAGTGTCTAGGTCCCAAGTTGAATGTATTTTCTCGGTGGCAGTGTTAACAATTGAGACTCTATGCTAAATCTCCTTGGCCTCGCCAAGCACGCAAATCACGAAACGAGGTTAGCCCAAGCCTACATAGTAAACACCCGGCACACCCGGAGACTTGCGATGAGTGAGCATTTTTAATTATAGGGTAACTTTCTGGGGGAGCGCCAGCGCTCAAAGCGCTTAAACACAGCACTAACAAACCGTACAGTGCGGGTCAATTTGGAAGTCTAAATTGATCAGATGAAGCACTCGGGGCACTCCAGATATCAAAACAACTGGAGTTTCTTCTTGCTTTGCCACGTGCTATTTTCCCTCCAAGACTATATCGAGGGTCAGAAAAGGCATGGCTCTACTGAAGTATCACTACTTGTGGTTTTCAAGATGCTATCTGATCTCGTCCGTCTTTGCCATCCTTTATCAAGCCGCCGATGCTGCCAATTCTGCCAATGCTGCCAATTCTGCCAATGCTGCCAATGCTGCCAATGCTTGGTTCAACACGAGCTCTTCATCGTGTTGGTCCGCCAACCCCAGTTTCAGCCAATCTAGGTTCCGAGCTGTGGCTATGTCGTCGCATTGTTATTATTTCCAGCGTTCCAAGATTTTTTCTCAATTCCTTATCCGCACCCTTCTTCAACCCATCACGAGAATCACGTCCATGGGCAGCAAGTACAGATTTAGTTGACCTTCTGTTCTGGCTGGTGACTTTCCTGGCTACAACCTAGACTGCTCTCGGACTTGCACATCAAGCAAACCCTAGGGGCCACAAGGATCTACGGGGACAACCAAGGTGCACTGGCCCTTGCGAGGAACCCGCAACACCATTCCCGTACTAAACACATTCACGTACAAGAGCTCTGGTGCAGAGAACGCCAAGCAGCTGGAGACGTCAATCTCCGGTACATTCCCACAAACGAACAAGTGGCAGACGTTTTCACGAAGCCACTACCCCGCGACGCCTTTCAACGCCACCGACGAGCCCTTGGACTCTTGGAAGCTCCAGAAGGGTCTAATTAGTGCCTTTTCAACACTATTATCACTGACACCTCTGCACTACGCCCAAAACGCTCATGCAACTCTCCAGGCGGCTGACCCGCTGACACACCTATTTCCATGCTTCAATCCAAATTCCACTCCCGGGCTTTGTCCCGGGATCACAAATCTGTTTTTCAACTTACTTTCACTTTACAATCCACACACGGCAGCAATCCTTTTTCCACTGGGTTTTTACTGGTGCTGACCAACGTGTGTGAGAGAGAGAACCATTGTAAATAACCACTTGCAACCTATGCTTGGATCGAGGGGGAGTGTTGAAGCCATCACATTCTTTGGCGTTTCTAAGTGGATACGATCCACACATAGCCACCCTTCTTGTTGTTGTTGTTGTTGTTGTTGTTATTTTTAACGTCTACTTCCGCCTCCCGTAGGGCATGAGACGTGCCACATCGGTGAATTTAGCGTACAAAATTAAGAGCAGTGTCCTACTGTCCACCAAGACCATTAACCCGAGGGCAACCCGAGGCCTATTGCCAGTGTAATCATGTATTGTCCATAGCGTAAACGCGGCCCAACACTTCCAGTCTAATCGCCCAATGAGCGAGCCACCAGTATATGGCGAGACCTATAGAACAAAGGAAAAGACATAGGAAAGAGCAAAATCATTCCCCTCCGCTCTCGCTCTCACTCTCCTCCTCCCGTAAGGCCTCCTCCCGTCTCCTTACTCGGTAAACTAGCCTGTCCAAGTCCCCCGTAACCCTCTCAATGTCCTGGCCGTGGCCAACCTCTACCCCTTCACCTCGTAAGAACCCCGAAAAGTTGTCAGCAGTGCCCCCGTCGTCAGTGTGCTGTTGCCAGAGTGTCTGGCGCCATGCCTTCCTTGTGCAAGTCTACGAAAAGAAGGGGGAGGTTTGTATTCTAGTAATAAATTGTTGCTAATAAATACCGATAGTAAGGGAGAGATTCTTCCGCGTAGCCGCCTCGCCTGTGACCGGGGAGACCGCGTACGCCTTCCTGCAGAAGAAGGGGTGGAAGGGATTCTTCTAACTTCCGCAAAAGCATGTTAGTAGGGCGTCCTCGTACTCAAAGCGCTCGTGGTAGTCCTTGAAGTCACCGTGGCCTGATCTAGCTGCCAGAAGGTGGTGTAGGGAGCGCCTGTCCAGCTCCAACTCTTCGTTAGGTTTAATAGAGACGCCTAGCCTATAGCCTGTATACGAATCTGGCTTGTTCTCTGCCCACCATGTCTTGAAATCCGTACGTGTCTTCCTTTTGGCCAGCCGCTTTGAATGTGCAAGGGTAGCTAGACCTCGGTTGACCACCTCTCCCCCTTCAGCGCCCGCTTTAGCAAGCTCGTCAGCGATTTCATTGCCCGTAATACCCTTGTGACCAGGGACCCAGCGGACGTCCACCAAGTCTGAGCCGTAAGATTTCCGGGTATCTCTAAAATCGAGGAAGGCTGCCTGTGACGATGTCGCCGGGGTGCCGCGAAGGCTCCTAATAACCGACGTATTATCTAGGCATACCGTAATACGCGGGCGGGCGTATGCCTCCGGGAAAAGCGCTACCGCGGCTCTGAGGCCATGTCTCGCCCCCTCTGCTTCTGCATCAAAGACCTCCGCATGTTCTAGCTGACCGCAGCCGCGGCCAAGCTCTGTCTGTCCTTGGAAGATTACATAGCCGAAGCCTACGCACTCGCCGTCCGGCCGTTCCTCCTCAGCATCCGGGTCTTCCGCGTGTGCTGGAAGGTCCATTTGCTTGGCAATCATAGAGCCGTCAGTATAAACGACGACTTCCGCAGGATCCATCCCGCGAAGCCACTCTTTGAACTCCACATCCGCCTTGACTTTGGGCGTGGGCGCTGGGTTTTTATGAGTGTCCCCATTGTAAACTGGCGGCTGTAGAATTGGCCGCGGGAAGGGTAGAGCGAGTTGGGCGGCCGTTTGTAGTGTTGTAGGGCGTTGGGGCAGGCCGCGTAGCGTTACTCGCACCTCTGTAAGGCGTGGGACAAGTGGGTGGGCGGGGTCTAGGGCGAGGAGGCGGACGGCGTGTCGCCGGCGGGCCGCCTCTAGAAGAATGGGGGCCGGGGGAAAACTGGCCTCGCGGTAGAGGATAGCACAGCGGGTCGTCCTCCAAACCGGCAAACTGGCGCGAATGGCGATATTAACCGCAGTCTGGACTTTGCGGACGTGGTCCACCAGGCCGTTGCTGACAAGCGGGAATTCTCCTTGCTTACGGTGTAGGGCATGCTTTTTGTGGCCTGGCCACCAGATTTCGGAGCCGAAGAGGGCCTTTGGCAGGACTAACGCCTTCATAGCCTTGACCATAGAGCCCGGAGGAGCGCCATAGTATACTTTATTGAGGCCACGGATGTGCTGGACTACCTGTTTAGCTAACGCGAGCCTGCGCTCGATATGGTGTTTCCAATTCAGCTTGCTATGGAGCCAAATCCCTAGCCAGCGCATAGCCGGCTGTGCAGCTACCACCGTTTCGCCGTGCATGATAGTCGGGAAGGGCGCAGTTTGCTTTCTTCTGGAGAAATATTGGATTTCGGTCTTGTCCGGGGAGAAGTCGACGGCGTTGTCTGCCCCCCATCGGACCATAGCGTCCAACTCTCGCTGGGCCTTCTCAGCAACTTCCTCGTTAGAAGAGCCGGTGACAAGAACTGCACAATCGTCAGCATAGCCAAAGTGCTGGGCCTCGCTCTCCCCCAGGCGGTGGACTGGCTCCGTATAGAGCAGGTAAATAATTGGCGATGCTGGAGAACCTTGTGGAAGTCCGCATCAAAGGCGACGCATAGGGGTAATTACTCCCGGATATCGAACGTCGGCTATTCGGTCCGACATAAACGACTCGACCCAACGGACTACGCAATCTGGCCACCCTTGCTCCCGTAGGCGTAAAACTAGCCGGTTAACTAGTACAGCATCGAAGGCGCCCTTGACGTCAGCCGCCACTAGGGCAGCTACGAGTCCTTTGTCGAGTGCAACTTCGATATCGTGAACTAGGGCCTCCACAATATCGACAGCAGAGCGTTTCGGGAGGGCACCAGCCTGCTGGGGATTTAAAACCCCGTTGGAGATAGCCGTCCAAGCGATTCTCCTACCGATGAGACGTTCAATGCCTTTCCCAAGGCAAGACAGGAGCGAAATGGGCCGCTATCCCTTAGCCGTCGTCTGGTCTTTTCCCGGCTTCGGTATCATGACTATCTCCGGTTGCCGAAAGACATGTGGATGATAGCCGGTAGCGACGCAGCCCTGGTAGAGTTGCTGGACAGCGTCCTTAGTAGACTCCCAAGATGCTTTCAGCATACGGATTGTAATGTTATCGGCGCCGGGGGAAGACCATATAGCTGTGGCGACGCTACTACAAGTGTGTTGGTTCTCCAAAACACCACCAAGGAAGAGACCACTTATCCGATCGAGGAGAATCGAGGCCTCTACCATTGTACCCAGCTTGGCCATGACTGGGCAGTCACGGGTTAATCCCGTGGCATCTGGACCCGCACAGGTACCTGTAAAAGGAGAGTTAAGGGATGGAATAGTCTTGCTTCTCCGCAATGGAATACATGATCTTGACAACAGTAGAAGGTTACCAGAATTTACAAAATTCCTATAAATTTGCCTATCCTCCCAGACCCTTCTGGTGGCACGCTAGAAAAATGAAATAAAGGAACTGAGAAAGACATGGAATGCATTATATGTCTTGCGAGAAGCCAATAAACCAAACCAGTCCAGATACGCTGCCGATGGATATCATCCGTTCCTGGAAGTCAGAATCGGACGGTCGGTAATTCGGTGGCAGCCAGAGCACGTTCTGGCCGTTGCAAGTAATCCAAGACCCATCTTGTCCCAAGCCATAGCCATGGCTCTCTGGATTATCTAGTACAACTTGGCTTTCGGTAGTTTCTGTAACTATTTTAATACGTCCAACGGCGGTATGTAGGTAGCAATTAGTATCGTCAAACGATATATAGGTTATCGTAGTACTATTATTAATCGTTTGGAGGCACTTCCCTGACACCGGATCCCAAATCTTGATCGTGTTATCCCACGAACCGGATGCAAGCCGCTGGCTATTAGGCGAGAATGCTACTGAGCTAACAAGCCCGTTATGGCCTTCTAAGGTTTGAAGGCAGCTCCCTAACACCGGATCCCAGATCTTGATCGTGTTATCCTTCGAACTAGATGCAAGCCGCTGGCTATCAGGCGAGAACGCTACTGAGTAAACAACCTCGCTATGGCCTTCTAAGGTTTGAAGGCAGCTCCCCGACACTGGATCCCAGATTTTGATCATGTTATCCTCCGAACCGGATGCAAGCCGCTGGCTATCAGGCGAGAATGCCACTGACCAAAGAGGCTCGCTATGGCCTTCTAAAGTTTGGAGGCATGCATCCCAATCCAATTCTACAGCCGGCTTAGTTCGAATCCATTCAGGTTCTTCTGTGCTGAAATTCCTCTTTACCAAGCTACCGCTTGGAGCAAATATAAGCGCTGATATGTATGCTTGAAGTGGAGCTTGCTCTATTATTAACTTATAAGAAAGAGCAAACCGGTAAGCATCCCAAACAAGCTTTGATAACTGCGATTGATTATTATCTTCCTATATCTTTAGTTAGACCAAGTTCCTAGTGCGGAGTTAGACTTGTACTTACTAGCAGGCCCTCGAGCTTTCTAATAGCAACAACGCCCGTAGACATAGCTTGGAGTAGACTTAGAGCTTCCAGCCAGTTGTGACAAGGGCTGTGATCAGGGCTTGGAACAGTAGTTCAAATTCAGCTAATAAACTACTTTGGTCTCGAAGGCCTTGTTGATCCCTCTCGACCTCCATGAGAAGGCCGGGCTTCAAGGCCTTCTTATGCCAAAAGGAATCGGTACGTACTTGAGGTACGTATCGAGCCTTGTCACCTGAGGCTTCAAGGCATTTGTCTAGCAGTCTGTGTACATGTGGATCTTTCGGAATGCCTTCATCCATTCCCTATCTTCCATCTAGCGCCGTCCTTCATCCGGGCACCCTGCTCCTTGCTTGGTTGGCTATGGTTGTTCCTAGGATGACTAGGATTGTCTTGTGGTGATCTTTCAGTGTCTTCGGCACTTCCGTGGTTGGCTCTCTAGCCCGGTGGCATCGAGGGAAGTTCGGGTAAGCAGTACCGGTGGCCAAGAGTCCGGCCGAGGTGGGTGTTGCGGCCGGAGGCCTCCGGACACCTCTGAGGAGGCCTCCGGCCATCTCGAGGCTGATGCCAAGCGTCGAGGGTGAGTATGGCCTAGTTGCCTGAGGCATTCAGCCGTATAGCAAGGCTTGGGTCTAAGCCGTGCTGTCGGCTGAACAGACTCTCTGTCTGAGCTGGCGTAGATACCTGAAGTATTTGCGCGAGGCTGAGAGATGTGCGGCTCCGCGAGCCTCTCGTTGTAGGGTCAGGGTTGAGGTCAAATATCCGTGTGACATACGTCCTGTTCATTATATTTAAGATCTTATCCCTGCTAGGGTGCCCACCTAGTGCTGATGCGTACGTCCTGTGAATTAGCTCTAGCTGGGTTTTTTCATTATTAGGTAGTACGATTACCCTATCCCTGAACATGACCCTGTCGTTGACCAAGTAACATTTAGTAAAGGGGATGCGCATAACCTTTTTCAGGTGCTTCAGCCAACGGCTACCATTCTTAATAGCCATTATAATATTAGCTATCATCGGTGAGTTGCTATAGGACCTCAGGATTAAGTCATTAGTGTAAATACCAGTGCCAGTACTAGTATCTTCCCCGTCCTTACTATCGTAGCCTTCTTCTTCTCCTTCTAATATACAGATCACTAGAGGTTCTCTCGTATCCAATATAATATTAACGTAGAACTCCCTTCGTTCGCCCTCTATATCTATAGTATCCCCAAAAGACTCATCGAAACGGCTTAGGTCGATTAGTAGCTTCTTTCTAGCCTGCAGCCTATCGTCTGTCGTATCTCTAGGGACGTGCTCTGGCTTCCTGCTTAGGGCGTCCGGTTGTACGTTCGTTAACCTCAGCCTGTACTTAATCGTAAAGTTAAATCGTAACAAGAATTCTAACTAGCGTATATGCCGTAGCGTAAACTTCTTCGTAGTGCTAAAGGTCTTTAGGTTCTTATGATCCGTGATAATTTCGAAGGGTTGTGCAAAGCTTTCAGGTTTTGGCCTCTACTCCTCTAATGCTTTTACTACGGCTAGCAACTCCTTGTTATAGATATTATAATTTGTTAACGTGTGGCTAGTACTGTGCCTTGTAACTGCCTTGTACTACTCAGTAGTATAGTAGGCTGGTCACTGGGGAACTTAGTCTCCACAGAGT
>MU859366.1:0-26680 GCA_033297205.1 Pseudoneurospora amorphoporcata
GGAAATAAACGAGCCTCAACTGAGTGAAAGTAAAGCTTGCGGCTGGTCGGCGCGCTGTTATTATAATCAGGGTTTCACGGGGCGACCCGGCGTTAGGTATGGGTGAGGAATTGTGTAGTTGTACGAAGAGGGAGGAAAGGAAGTGTGCGCCAGCCAGGCCTAATATGGGGGCCTGGAGCGCATAGGGCGCGTGGCCACGTAACTGCTGCTTGCCAGAGTCTGGCTGGCAATACCAGTGCTAGAGTCTGGCGGTCGGGACTGGTGATATCCTGACTGGCCACACCTAGACAGGCATCACTTGTAACCACCAGTCATACGCCCATCCTATAATACAACCACAATGTCTATTCAACTCTCCGAGCTCGTCCTCTCGACCTTCTCAAAGGGCCTCAACACCCTCACTCACATCCTCAATGGCGCCGAGCAACATGCCTTCTCCCAAGGCCTCTCCGCAGACGCCGAGTACCCCAACGCCCGCCTCATCGACGAGTGAAGCTTTGTAGGCAGAGAAGACATGTAGAGAGCGTGGAAGCTGCTTCCTTATGTTCGGAGGCTGTTTGCTCCATTTCCCGAGCAATAGCTTCTACTTCTCGGTACCTATTATTCAGATACGCAAAAAGCATTTCCGGTACTGCAAGCCGCTTTTGGGTAGTTTGGTCAGAACCACCGTCGTTCGAATTTGGAAAAACCATTTTCGTAGCAGTGTCGGAAACCGGATCTTTGGGGTTCAAGTATCAACCAATAATTGTTGCTGCAGGTAAACTGGGACCGAAGGAGCATCTGAAAGGATTTGGAGGGGGGGCTGGCATATCTTCGGTTGACAGGCCACGAGCCCTAAGGGAATCAACTTCAGCGAAGTAGTTTTCTCGAGCTTGCTTGATAGCCAAGTTCGATAACACCGTCCGTAGATTTCCAATTTTTGCGGTAAGTTGCTTTACCTCTCTATTGTCTGCAGAGAGTTTGAGCTCTTTCCGGAAGTGACGACGCTGTGCGCGAAGTGCTTTCATATCCTCGCGATTTTCAAACGTTTCTAGCATAGCGGCTGTCGGATAAAGCGATGCTTTGTCATCCCTACGCAAGGATGCGGAGGCCAGTAGCTTGAATAGCTTGGAATCGTCTTCAGATGTACTATCGAAAACGAATGACATCAAATTGTGTGGAATATGCCTCGCTTGGTAAGAGGTTTCGAATGTTTTTGTGTTATGGCTCAGGATATGGTTTCGAATAGCGGATGTAAGGGAACCTTGTGTAAAAATTGTAAGCAAAATGGTAAGGGAAACAGGTAAAAGTTTCTTACCATCAATTTTATTTCTACCGCCGATTCGCAGCGCATAGGGGCGGAGAGTGTTTCTGTTCCCCGCTACCAACCATGTCCGGTTCCAAAGTTCCAGAAATTTGTAGTACTTTAAGGGAAAGATAGGCTTTTCCTGCATCCCATCCTTCTACCTAAGTTCAATGCAATCAACATCTTCCAAGTTTGGACGCTGAAGTAATTCGTCGAAGGACGAAAACTCTGTTTCGAAGGCATTATCATATAGAGCTTGAATAACTACAAACGTAACTAAACAAACGATCTGGCATAGTACCATAGTAGTAGAAAAGGTCACCCTAGAAAAGTGTTAGTTTGGATCAACGGTTAAAGGCAAGAATACATATACATCTGCCCCCTTATCAATTTTGTTAGCCGATAGCTTGTTTTGATTAATCGTAATCTCAGTAATAAGCCTTGGCTGTTTTATATCCGGATTGCGAACGACAAGTAGCTTGACTTGTTGATAAAGCATATTCTTATAAGTGCCGGGCCGAAAACCAATACCTTCTATAAGCACCAATATATGAAAGGCAAGCCGATATCTAGGATCACAAGGTATATCGACTGCGCGTTCCCACAAAGTACTAAGAATAAGCAGAATATCGTCTATTGTAGCTTCAGTTTTCTCAAATGTTTGTTTGCATATGAGGTTGAACTTTTATACAAGGGTTGATTGGATCCATTGTGAGAAGAAACATCAATACACAGTATCGGTATAGGTAAGGAGGGAATCTACCTGGATAACCTCTCCACGGGCCTTCCCACGGTTGCCAAGCAATGTCCATTGTTCGGAATCTTCGTCTAAATCTTCATTTGAATCTTGATCCCTTCTCTTCGCGAGCACTACAGCATCAGCTTAAGCTACTATATGCTTCTATACAGTAATAATAGTCACTACTGATTGACCTGATGGTACCTGCTTCTGTTCCTCGGTCCCGTTTATATATAGACGCCTGCATCTTGCGTAGCGTGTATAGTCGGCCAGAAAGCTCTTGTAAATAGCAATAGACTTTTTCTTGTTTCGGCACACACCACACCAAACCTTATCAGACTCTTTTGGTGTTAATTGTAACACATCTGTGACAATTTAAAAAGCATTAGTACGCAATATCAAAGAAAACAGCAAAATGATAAGGTACATACCTATTCCATAGACACCACGCGCGTTCTCACTGGGCTTTGGTCTTCTTACAAAGCGAACGCTTATGTATTGTTACCGTAAATTCGTCGACGTCGGCAAATGCTCTTCTTTTCCGTTCTTCGACGTCGAGGACAGTCGGCGGTATCGGCGGTTTTTGTAGCTCCATCCCTTCGTATTGCATATGGATGGAGTGTGATCGGCACCGTGAGATTCGAATAATACCCTCTCAAGCTGCAATAGCTAACGAGCTCAGTATGTTTGGGAGGAGAAACTCATTAAAAAACTCGGAAGGAGGGTTTCATATGAAAAACCAACGCAACCCTCACAACGTAGGGGCCGTAATTCATGCGGTAGAATCAACTGGGAAGAATGGATATACAGTGAATGCAATGAGAATGGGACAAAAGTGTGCTTGTTTGGTTCGGTCGGGAATCTGAGGGTAGAGACGCAATATATATCTTGAGGCCCTTCTAACTCGCCTGAAGTGATATACGTACGGAGAAGAGTGTTTACCAAAGCCAACCACACCTCCCAAAAGCCAACCACACTTCCCAAAAGCTAACCACACCTTCCAAAAGCCAACCATACCTTCCAGGTAGATGTACTAAGTATATGGAATAGGTGTCAGGGGTAAATAAATGGCAGGGGTAAGCACCTTGTGTAGTGTATGCCTAGCCCACTCAGCTGGGCTTGGCGTAAGTGGAACGGTGCACTCGACGGCGAAGGCAATGGGAAAACGGTTCTAGAAACGGGGGCGGCGTTTTCAGCTGAGTCATCCAAACCCCTGTCGAAAACGGCTCCCATAGATAGTCCTCCGATATGTCTGCTTATCTATGGGAGTGGGAAGGATATGAAACGGGTCTTTTAATCACGTGGTAGGGTCAAAAAACTGAACCACCACCTCCCATATCCATATCGTTCGGACGGAGGCATTACGGTGAGTGGGGAGGCGGCGCTAAGAAGATGAATATAATTGGGCGGATTACGAGAAAAGTTGACCGTCCTGACACTGCACCAAGATTGCACTCGGTTAGAAGACCATTCCTGATTGGTTCCTAGTAAGATGAGAGCGTGGCAAGGGAATCTCTCGCTCTTTGTTACGAACTTTAAGCGATGACACGGGCCAACCAAGCCACCGGGAACACAACAGCCACGTGAAGGCTGGGTAGTGTAACCTCCCTAGGAATAAGAGCCAGGGTCAGAGCAAGGAGGGCTTATAACTGCCAAGACAGGCTCATGAGATAGTTCAAGAGCCCATGAGCCGGGAAGGAGCTCATGAGCCAAGTCCGCGGTCAATGAGCCAGTCGTATGTAACTAGAGACACCAGAGTATAAAGGGACGATTGGAGAACTAAGATTGTTAGATAGTTCGATAGTAGTCAATAGATCACCATTACTAAGACTAGTATAACGCTACCATACTTGTTGTAAACCTTTTGGTTTCACCGGACGTCTTCTGATAGTATCAACCTTCAGCTATCCTACTTAGGCAGATCAGACTGCCGTTCGTCACAGTATTCCAGCCTGTGCCTACGAGAAGCGATCGGTATCAAACGCTTCATTTACACCATCAAACGCAAAGGCCAAAGTAACATCCACTTGGGAGTAGCCCTGTTATCAGAGCGCAATACCCGCGGTACGGGTATACTAGCACCATCCTAGGTCGCGGCCGTACAAGCTCCTTTCCGGTAGCCGAACCTTGGACTTCAACGAAAGCATTTCTTTGGCAGTATGAACAGCTGCTTTATGTCTTACTGTCGGTGCGATCGCCGCTTGGCGTCGGTTCCATACGCCCACAGGTCCCAAAGGAAACAAAAAGTAAGGCATCAATGCATTGTCTGCTTAAGGACACTGGTTATCGCAACGGCTATGTGGTGGGAGTGGAAAAGACATAGGACGGAAAGAGCGGAAAAGGAGCTGGAGCGTGCCCTGGGCGAAGATGGGACAGGCGTTGGCGCCGACCGCGGAATAAATGGGATGGGAAATGGAAGGCCGTTCAATGATCAGAGCGACACAAGGGCGAGGGAAGCGCTCAGGAAGGCTAAGAGATCGAGAGGTTGAGGTTGATGAGGTTTAATGTCGGAGTTGGTCGAGTAACGTGTCTGTGTTTCGGCGATGGTAGAAGTCTTGCCCTTTATAACCTCGAAGGAGTCTTGGTGTTTGTCCGGTCCGCATCCTGTTAGAGAACAGACGATAAAAATAGCTTTAAACATAATTGTTATCCACCGAACTAAAATGTCTCACCAGACCATTTCGTGAATATCACTGCTGTTGTGTATAATCTCCAGCCCGCCACGTTTCGCTTAGTTAAATGACTTCATTTGATTCATCACACCACCCGCCTTGCTCTTTTCCCTATATAGACCCAACACTATGGCCCTATGCTCCATCACTATATATAAATATAAGTTGCGCCCCAATGACCCCTGAGAATACCTCATCAATCATTACGATCGCTGACGTACCTGCCGTCCATCTGCAGCGCAGCAAAGCATATCCCTATAATCACGAACGGCCAACCGAATGAACCATCAAAAGAGAAATCGTCCGAGTCCGAACCGGACTAAACTGAGACGGGAGGGACGGATGGGGACACCACGGCTCGCTCAGTCGTGGGCACAGCCTCACGATATCACACTACAAGATGCTCATCGGCAAAATGCTCAAACTGAGTCAGCAACTCAACTCTCCAAACCCATCTTCGTCTACCTTGCCGCCCTACAAGACGTGCCCGTCAACCCCATCAACATCACTACCACCCTCGCGACCGCCGCGACTACGATGACTTCGTATTATGTTGCGAGCACTTGTACTGAGAGTCCGACGACGGTTGTCAGATCCAGTTTGATCATCAAAAAGTCGTACCGCCGCCCACACCGTTTCCTTATGCGTACTCGTTGTCGTCATACCCGTCTGAGTCGGGGCCGGAACTGGGATCGGTTATCTGGTGGGGTGGAAGCGGGATGGAAGAGGCGGAGGAGAGCGTGTTGGGGATCATCATCAGGGGTTTGGGTCTGTGGGTTTAGGATTCCATTTCCTCTTTGCCTCTTATCTCACGGTGGAGTGGGATAAACGAGCGTAAAGAGCACTTTCTCCAGGTCTTCGATCACCTGTCGGCTGAGGTTGTGCTTGATCCGCTCCGGTTCCATGATGGTGGCGAACATCTCACGGCAGGTCGAGCGGACGATGAGCTCGAGGCGCTCAGGGGGCTTGAATTGAGAGTTCAGGGTGGGATCGGCGTTTCTGAGAGTAACGTCCGCGACTATGGCCATGGACAGAAGGTCGGTCGACTTGGCTAGGTCTTCAATTTGCTGGATTCCTGTGTTTTGGAGGGGAGTTTGTTAGCTTTTGTTTGCGGGAGGTGTGATGGTCTGGGGTTTCTGGCGTTATGCGGTAGGAGGCGTCACGGTTTTGCTTGAGGTTTGTGCTGCGTATCTTGGGTCGGGATGGATGGTGGGCCAGGGTATTTCAACAAGGAGCGTGCATTCAAGGTTTGCATTGGCGACAATGGGCATCTGGGCCATGGGGATTGGGCTTCAGGTACTTGGGTAGAATCCACGTACCACAATTCATGATAGGTCCGGCACCTGTAGACAATCAAGACGTTGTGTCAGCAGAGAACGAGGCGGTAGTTTGCATGTAATGTTAATTGCTCCGTACCTTGAATAAACGGCGCGAACTCGGTTCGAATGTTTAGGTGCGCCCGTTGGCGAAACCTGGTGTCGATCTTGAAGGCTATGTACATTAAGGTGTTCAGTCTGTCGGGTCTGATCAGTTTTTTGGCTGCTGCACTGTTAGTTTTTGCGTATCTTTGAAGCGTGAGACCGCCGTCACCTACCGCGAACGATTGCATTTTCAGGCATCCCAAGCCAGTCTCCTTGCGGACTGAGCAAGTCGATGCCTTCGTGCTCCATGATCATGTCCCTCTCTGCTTGTATGTATAGCCACAATCTCGGACTGGGCAAGCGAAGGTATTCGCTGACAAGAGACTCCCGATTGCGTTGGCGAATCGCCTCGTCTACTCCTTGAGACCATGAGTCGATCTTTATCCTCAAGGTGTTCATCTTTACCACCTGATCAATGTCCTCCAGCACGGTATTATATGAGCCGCCTAAGTCAGGAGATCATTAGCGACGTTCTGAAGCTCTTGCAACTCGGTGCCATACCTAGCAAAAAGTAGTTGTCCATGTAGGGCGCGGCGGGTTCTGATAAGCCCCACGTCAGTGCATTTTGTTCCATCATGGACTTGAGGAAGGCCTCGCCATGTGGATCCTGGATTCTCTCATCATTCACCACCGCATTTTTTGATTTGCGATGTCGTTCCAGGTGCCGAAGCCGAATCTTCTCATGATCCTGGACTGTTGGTGGAAGGGTAGGCATTACCCATAATGCAGCCTTCTCTGAGCCCAGAGAACGTGACACTGCTTCCAGCTTCTTGAGTGTCTTGAGACGATCCTCCTTATCTTCCCCCGTAAATATCTTCCCAATCTCAAGAGGAGGAGCAGTCAAATACCACTCCAGTGTCCTTGCGAATGCCTGCTTAGAATTGTAAACAAGACTGGTGCAGCGTAGACAATTGTCGAGAAAGATTGAGTTGATGATGTTGACATGTTGGCTTTCGATCGGGAAGAAGGGAAAGCGGAACTTATCGTCCTTTCCTCTCCGTCCATCATAACCCTCTTGAAAGACCAGGCGGCCATTCACAATCTCGCTGTAACTGTTTTCTGCCTTGCGTACAGGCAGATCAGCCAACATGCCGTTGACATGGCCATAAGGATCCATCACCAAAGACCTTTGGAAATCCCTGTCCTCTTTGACCTCGGGAGATTGGTCTTCAAGTGGTTGAGGTAGGATCCAAGAGCGAAGAACGACCATAATCTTTGGGGATACCGGCGCAAAGGTATGGAGTTCCACGTAGCCAAGGGCTTCTTCCTTGTTTGACTTGATGTCTCGGGCATATTTGTTCGGCCCTTCATACACCGAGTAGCTATTGTCGGCAAGGATGAACTCGTTCTCCGCTTCAGATGGTACGCACAAAGCCATGTAACAACTCTGCACATGCGTAACAAACCACATAGCATCGTTGTAGTACATCTTCTTGGGAAGCTCACGTATCCAGTTCAGCTCCGGGTCCATCTCAAGGTTGATGAGTGTTTCGATATTGTGCAACCAGATCTGCATAGGGGTTTTGAATTGCGGATGTTCTTCCATGTACTCGCAAAGGAGTTCCCGGTCGTTCTCGGAATATGCCTCGGGTCTTTCGTGGAAGAAGCGGGTATGAAACCGATGGCCGCGGTACTTCATGAGGAAGAGAAACTTGCGAATCAAGTTTCGCTCGTCCCGGGTGAGAACAACTCCACCCTCTTTCGCTTCATATGCCTTTGTGATCTTGGTGAAGATGTGTGCTGCCTGGGCCTCCAGCTTGGAGAGCAACTTCTCGACATGTCTTTGCTCCCCGTTGGGCTTCGTGAAGTCGTCGTACATGTTGATCTGCCCCAAAATCCTGGAAACGGGCTTCTCGGTGAAGACGGCAGCGTCCTGGGTTAAGTCGAGGCTGCTGATTACCAGGTCTCCTGGAAACATGCCCTTCTCATACTTGGGCTTCGGAGTTCCTTTGGGTCCTTTGGGCGCTTTGGGGACCCTGTGGGCAAAGTTCTTGAGAAGGAACTGGGGGACAAAGTGTTGGTACTGTCCATTCGATGCGGCGGGTGCCATGACGTTAGGCTTGAGGTGTGACATGGTGTGATGAGAGGTGTTGTTATTCTCGAAAGCGACGTCGAGGTGGGAGGAGCTTTGACTTGGGAAGAAAGTGTGTAGCGAATGTGTGTCGTTACCGATTTCTTTTGTGAAAAGCCAGGTCGTCCATGGGGATATATATAACGAGCTCAGCCACGGCCGTCCTCGATAGAATTGTAGGAGTGACATTCCAAAGCACCAGAGACCCATTCGTGAAGCCGTGAGGCCTACAGCAGCGGGGTTGGTTTTGTAGGCCCCCGTCTTGTAGGCCCCCAAAAGAAGAAAGACTGCACTGATTGGCAGCTTGAAAATCGTCCTACCAGTCAATTCGTTCGCATTTTACAAACGCCACGCAAATTGGGCTCAGCTGCTTGAGTTGGTGATTTGTATGCCTCCATTGCGTGCAATCAAAGGATCTGGCCGACAGGAGACGTCGCCGTCAAGCACCACCAACGTGGGAGGATTTTCGGACTGAACGAGTCGTACTTGACAGGTCGTAAGCGGGCTAGCTTTGTAGACCTCTAAGGGGAAGAGTGGGGGAGATGACATGATGATTCTTCGCACGCAGACGTATCAAATTGCGCCGTCTGTCACAGTCCTGTCGAAGTATCAGAGAATGGAGGAGGTTGTGTTGAAATTTGCGATGCAGAAGGTGGGAAATGGAGAGGAAGGAGGGGAAGAGCGGGCGACATTTTCGCATCTCAATGGCATAAATTGCCTGATGAACACTAATTCCCCACAAATTTTAATAACAACAAATCACCGGGCGTGTGGCTCAGTTGGTAGAGCGTTCGTAGCTCGCATAGCGAGGAAGACTTGCTCGAGTCTGTTGTACGACACCCATGCGTCGCCTGCGCCCCCTGAGGCGTTACCCCACGCTGTCGGCACTAGCCACGTAGACGGCGCTGGAGCCGTCGACTAGGTGTTTATACTGTCAGAACGTCTGGGTGGAAACCCATACCTGTATCTTACAGGCGCCAGCCCTGTAAGACTTCACCAAAGCATTTATTTGTGTGGTATGGACAACTACCTTATGCCTTACTGTCGGTGCAATCGTCGCTTGGCGTCGGTTCTATGCGCCCACAGGTCCCAAAGGAAACGAAAAGTAAAGCATCAACGCATTGTCCGCTTAAGAACACTGCCTATCGCAACAGCTCGGTTGTTGACAGCACTGACAGCCTAGGTTCCCCTGTGATTTGCAGGTTCCACTCGGATTTGCAGCCCTACCCGCGCCCCGCCCCCATAAGTGGTGCAAGCTACCAGGCCGCTGCTGGTACACTATTGCCAACCCTGTAGACGCCCTGAAGCCTCCGGGTCCATGAATGCCCAGCCTCTCAAAAGAAACGTCCTTTGGGTGATTGGCGTGTAGTGGGGAGAGAGCCGCCAGCCATCTCGCGCCTGACAAGGTGATAACACAGAAAGCCTCATAGTCCATCACAGCCTCGAGAAAACATAGGGCTCTAGTTTCTTTTCCTTTTTTTGTCCCAGATAGCAGGAGAATAATTCCCGGAACTTCCATAAACTCGATCCATTGATCATCAAACATAGCATCCGCTATTTTCGAGACAAAACGCCGAGACAAAACGATCATCCTAGAGTGCCTCACTATGTCACCTCAGTCAAGACGTTCCTTCCTCAAAGCTACGATGTATCGACGATTACCCTCGTAGTTCCAGACGCGTTTCAAGCGACACGGAAATGCGGAGGATGGGGAAGGCTCTAAGGGCCAAAAGCAGTCTCGCCCTGCACCTCTGCTCGGGTTGCCGACATTTATACAGTACATCTCCGCTACTACCTCTTTCTTCCTTTCCCCTCCCCCTCCCGGCCGCTCCGGCTACCGGTTCCACCAACATAGAGACGTCCGCCTCACAGCTCCCACTCGTTCCGGCTACCAGTTCCATTAATATAGAGACGTCCACCCCACGGCCCCCAGCCACTCCAGCTACTGGTTCCGCCGATACAGAGACGTCCGCCGGCGTGGATAACACGAAGCAGGTGGAAGTAGGCTCACTTCTTTCCCCCCCTACGACATTTCAGAATAACCCTAACACCTGTAAAGAATTTGTATTACAACGTTCCCATCCATATTGAAGTTCATAAACCCGCCTCCCGGGTTGTGAAACTGATCCCGTCCCATATACCACCCATCTCCCCGAGTCCTATTCCTCTCATTGGGAAGAGATGATTCTGTCGACGACCCTCCACCTGCCGGTAGCAGCAATAGAAGCTCCTTTGTGTATGCCGCCGCCGTCGCTGCCGCATAACCCTGCCACTTCTTATTCTTGTGCGAGTCCGCATAGTCGCAGACTCCCCGGATCACCCGCGCGCTACGCACCCGTTTGGTCAATCAGCTGTACGTCCCCGGCCCTGCCTCAGCCTGCCTAAAGCTAGGTATTTAGGTACCTTACGTAGTGGGCGATAGATCAGTCATAGGTGGCCACTGCCCCAACATTGCAATTGTATCTTTTCTTTGTTCACCACAATTAAAGCTGGAAAATGAATACCATCCTCAACCATGATATCGAGTGCAAACTCATTTTGTTTTCATTTTCTTTTCATGGGACCATACCACTTCGAATAATATCAACATACCCCAGCACCCCTCAAAACCCCGATGTGACCGGCCTCTAGAGAATCTGGAATGAGGCTGCTCACCCAAGCATCACGGCTAGGACGATGACTGTAGCAAGCATCGAAGCGCGATTTCTTCGTTCATTTCTCTGGCGGAATGCGTTCACTTGCAATCTTTGTGATACGCATGGCTTACCACTGCCCAATTTCACGTTCTCGTCTGGACCGTGAAGATGAGTGTGGTGGCTTTGCAGAGACCTACTCGCTCGAGGTCCACTGCGCGCCACGCCACAGGATTGAATGATCACCAATTACACTGACAACAAGCCAATCTTCAACACACAGTCTTCCAGCCTTCATCTGTGTAACACACAACGCCATAAAACCACCTCGTTCACACCCCCTTAAATATTCGCCTTATCAGCAAATCAACCGCTGGCGGCCCCACCCCCCTCATCCACTCCGTTGCCGCATCGGTCGCTACGTCGCCGTCTACGACCCAGCATCGTGTTCTACTGCAAATTCTCACTCATAACGGAGACGCTCTTCGGGGAAGTTCAGGCCTTATGTGGGTGTTTTCAGCCCGCTCTTAGCTACATATGCAGCATCTTGCCAACTGGATTGGCTCTGTTCTACAGGAGCATGCCACCATACCTATCCACAAAGCATCGTTATGGCGTTATGGGTGCGACCTTGCGATATGTTAGGTCTGGTTTTATTCAGGCTCACGGTACCTTTCAACCCCTTGCAATGCTCTTGTTCTGTACTAGTAGTACGCATAATGTGTAAGTTACGGGCTCCTTCCTGTTCCCGCCTCCGGCATCTTGTCGGACCCGAACTGAGCGAAGGATACAGCAAATGATAAGGTGCTTCCAGATCGCACGTCTACATTGTCGCGATTGCTACGTGTAGTCACAGAACTATCGAAATGCAGCACACCGAGTCCAACAAGCATATCAGGCTCCCCCTCCTCCCCCCACACGGAAACCATCTTCACACACCATGCTACCAGTCAACATTTTTCGGCGATTCTAGCATTGACAGTCACGCAGACTGGGGGCATGCAAGGTTGCTGGCAGCTCGGCTTCCGAGACTCGAGTTGGCTGGATGGGACACGCCGCCTGGCATCTTTCCTCCCATTGTTCTTACCGGCTTACGAGACTGAGTGGCTGAGAACCCGTTGCCTCGTTTCGTTCCGGGTCATTCAGCTAACGTCTTGCCACCCGACATCTTCATTGCATGGCACGACAGCAGTTGGGCCTCTATTCAAGGTGTCACCGCCCGGAAAACAACCATGACTGGAGAATTATCACAGCCTTTTGCCAAAACTTCTCGGAGGCACCTACGTTTGTACAAGAGAACAAGGGTCAAAAGTGGCTTCTCCCCGAAATGGTGTGCCGACCATTAGCGGGCAATAAATCTCGTGGCTGGTCGTAGGGCCAACCAACTGCGCCCATCGAACTCAGACAGCCTATCTTTAGAGCCTTGTCGTCGTCTTCATGGCTCAATTCCTCACAACCATGGCTCTGGCTCACGTCGGAGTTTTCCAATGCAGAAAATAAGAAAATTTCCCACTTGCCTACAGTCAGAGGAACGCGACCTCCACTTCCACTAATCATTGTCCATATGCTCTTTCCCTCAGCGGTCCTAGGGATATACCAGTCAACCGGGATTCCGGGAAATGGCTTCCCAACGCCCGCCAAGAGCTCTTCGTAGAATCTTGCCTGCCAATTCAGCAGCTACAGTTGGCCCCCCTTCCAGCCTTGAGTAAGTACTAGTTTGTCGTGAATGAGATTTTCAACAAACCCGACGACTGACAAAATGTGTGCACAGTATTGTAATTGTGCCAGCTCCTGGGTTGGCCAAGCCTTTGGAATGGACTTTCGCGCCTTCGAATCCTCCAATGCTTTGGCTTCAGCATCTCCTGGATGACCTCGCAACATCTTTTGCCCCGGGTGCCACAATCTGGGAACATCATTATGATTCCCTCAACGAGCCATCTTTTGTTGAATATCTTTTTCAAGAGGGCAATGAGCTTGTGGAATTGCTCCTCAATCACTGTGTACAGACCGATATGGTAGGAAAGATGCGCCCCTTGGTCCTTATCTGCCACGGGACAGGCGGGCTTGTGGTAAAGCGCGTGAGTTTTGCGGATGCACTTTTTTAAGAGTCAATATGCAACTCGAAGATCGATGATGTTATAGGAAAGGTACTAAGATCAAGTAATTAGGCACTTCATGTCTGTCGCCACGAACAGGTATATCAATACCGTCGTGTGACTGACGTTCTCTCTGGCGCAATCTTTCTCGGCACTCCTCATATTACCGAAGATTGGGAGGCAGCGAACAAAACTTTGCGTCTTCTCGTAAAGTGCCAGGGTAAAAAGGGCGCCCGGCCGCGTCTCGGCGACGACGATGTCACCAAGTTCATAAAAATATGCAAGGACTTCGATATCATCCCCCTTGACATCCCGGTGCTATCTGCATATGAGACCAAAGGCGCAGTACCGTCGGTGAAGCTTTTCCACAAAATATTCAACAAGGAGTCAAAGCACGTGGTATGTCGTCTTGCAGTCCCCAGTTCTAACATACCAAGTTGAAGGATGAATCTACCCTTTCAGTGATCGTTTTTCTAATTTGAAGCAGATTGTGACTAGGGCGTTGGGAACTCTCGGGTCGCACATTGCAGAATACACCGAGGTAGACTGCATATCAAACCATTTGAACATATGTAGGGTTTCGCTCGGCAGTGAACTGTACAGAGAATGTGTCAAATTCCTAGGTGTGGTCGGGCGAGAGGCTCCTGCTAGAGTCGCGAGCAACACTGAGGCATGTAAGTTTATCCCCTTCAATATGCCCTGAAACCTACCGTTTGGGCTACTCTTACTGACATGTGAGCAGATGATACGCCTGCAAGACTAATAAGTGAAACGCTCCACAGTGGTACAGACAGCCTTCAATACAGGTCCACCAGGGGTAGTAACCCGCGTCTTTCATATGCAGAAGTTAACCGTGGCCGGTTGCCGGAATTTGATGAGGCTCCGTCCAAGAATCCAAACTTGCCGTGCTTTTGGGTATCTCGACGAAGGAACTCACGATTCATCGGACGACAAGAAGTACTGCAACGGATTGATGACGTGCTTCTTTCACTTGAAGTGGGCCAGCTCCGCTCATTTGCCGTCTGCGGTATTGGGGGGATTGGCAAGACCGAGCTAGCTATCGAATACGCATATTCCCGGCGTGACAGATTCGAAGCAATATTCTGGCTCAGAGGAGAAGAAACTAGCGTATTGGCGTCCAGCTTCTCCAAAATCGCGGTTGCGCTCGGGCTCGAGGATGATAGCGAGCAGCCAAAGTGGCCGAGGGACACGACGCACGCGGCCAGCAGGGAGATTGTGATGCATTGGTTGGGTCGGCCACTCAAAGATATGTCCGCCCCCGAAAGTCCAGAAAACTTTGCGAATTGGTTGATCATCTTTGACAACGTCAAAGATGTGGATGTTCTTTCCGACCACTGGCCCAAGTTTGGACGCGGTTCTGTCCTAATCACGAGCCGCGACCCTATCGTAACGAGAACATTGTACGCACCACAGTCAAGTCGGATCGACTTAATGACACTATCAAAGCAAGAATCCAAAGATTTGCTGCAAAATCTCACTCAAGTCGAGGCTGAGCCATCAGCGAAGGAGATAGAAGCCGTTGATATCCTGGCAGAAGCTCTTGGTGGGTTTCCCATAGCTATTAACCAGATGTCAAACGTGCTCCGATGGTTGAACTTTACCTCATACAGTGAACTCTTGGAACACTACAATCAATACGGGATATCTGGCGCATTCTTGGAACCAACCGGATCAACGAATATGCCTCAACCTCTTGGAACACTTTGGGAGCTGGACAGACTTTCGCAGAGCTCCATGGCACTGCTTCGGGTTATGTCACTCCTGGGCCCAGAGATTTCCGAAGATATACTGATTGACCTCAAAAAGGTTGTCAGGCTGGAGCACTATCCCACTTCTCTCAGACACTATTATGCTGCAATAGACGAAATGGTTGCCTCGTCGTTAACCATCCGAGAGGCGGAGACACGCAAACTTAAGCAATTCACGTTGCTCCAGAAGGAAATCAGAGGCATGATGCAAGACGATGAGTTAATCTCAGTGTATCAAGCCGCGAGCGATCTCCTCATTGAAATATGGCCATTTCAGGGAATCCAGGAGCATCACTCAGTGGCAAGATTCAGCGAGTGTGAGGTGCTGCTTCCAAGCATTCGGGGATTCAGGAATAACCTCGCGACCCTGCATCAGAGCGGGTTCCATGATTCCAACTTGACTCTCCGAGTTGTGATGTTGTTCAATGATGTGGGCTGGTACATGTTGGAACGTGGGATGCTTGAGAATGCCCAGTCGTTTTGTCAGCTTGCATCCAATATGCTCAATGAAACAGTCGGATATGGGGGTGATCAGTTCGGAAGCTTACTCCTCGCGAACCACATGTCCTTGGGTATAATTTTGGCCGAGATGAACAACCGCAAACAAAGCATGTTCCACAAGAGGACATGGTTGGACATGCTGAAGAGAAGAAAGACACCAACCAACGAGTGCGTTGAGGACTACGAACTAGGGTATGCGTACAACGAAATTGGTGTGGGATGTGCAGCCGATGGCAAGCTTGACGAAGCGGAGACTGCGTTCCAGAGATCGATCAAGATTTTCGAGGGCCTTGATGACTACCAAGAGACGATGCTTGCGGACCCGCAGACAAATCTCGGTTTTATCTTTTGGATGCGAGGGGAGCTGAAAGAAGCTGAGCATGTTTTATGCAAGATGAAAGATACACACGCTGCTTCGTGGGGTGTTGACGATATACGGTCGTTCAAGTGAGTACAATCCTCTCGGTTTGGGGGATATCTGCGTATTTCACGTTCCTACACTAACCTCCTTCCAGGACAGGGAAGATCCTGTACGGAATCGGCAACGTTTTATGGGCGCAGGGGCGGTTTAAGGAGAGCTTCAACTACCATTCTCGATGCCTCACGCAATACAAGGCAACTCTTGGTGACCATCATTACAGAGTTGGTGACGTCTATCACCGCCTAGCCTTGTATTACATTCATCAGGGTCTGAATGACGATGCTGAGTGAGTTTCCGTTTTGATCCTTTCTATACATGGTGCTGCTATCATGCAACACTTTTACTGCTACTGGCTTGCTCTATATGATATGGTGCCATCTACTGATCGTCTATCGTCATACGTAGAACCTACTTAAACCAGGCCTTGGACATTTACAAGTTGCATCTTTGTCTCAAGAACTCGCAAGCGAGGACGAGGTTTATGAAGGGGCAACTGTATCAAAAAATGAACAAACCAGACGAGGCCCAGGTGTTGCTCAAGGAGGCCTTCGAGCTAAGGCGGGAACTTGTGCCCAAAGATCTCCGGCCGATGAAACAATTGGTGATGACTGATTTCGACTTGTTGGTGCCATACTGGTCTCGTTAGGGGAGGTTTGTCAGGGGCCAGCAGCAACGATATGAAGGAGGTTGTCTTCAGCGAACTATGTGGCCTGGATCCACAAGAAGGGATAGGGTTTTCTATGTTAGCAGCGGAAACTACGAGCAACATCAGTCGGTACAAGTAGCCTTGACTGTCATTTGGGGTTGTGATCACTGTGCGACTCAAGTCTCCTATCAGTCCCTACCATTCCTGCCCTCGAGCGGTAGGATAAGGAATATTCTATGTGTATTTACTGTCTAATCCTTAGGTCTGCTTATTTAAACATTCACCTCCCTCTTCCCTCGAGGACGGTGTCCAGTCTCATCAATGTGGTTCCTCTCTGGCCATTCTTTTCTCGTCTCTAAATTTCGTTCTTGGTCATTTCTGCCTTGTGCCCTGCCTGTTTCAAATCTGGATACAAGAAGCATTCCGCTGTTCACGCTTGACAATCAGATGGGATCTCGGCATGCAAGTATTCTCACTGGTAGTGCCGCAAGCATCCACCTGGCGTCTTTGTTGGATGCGGCAAACAAACATGGTCCTTGGTCGACAGTTAGGCTACCTATGTTACACAAAAATCCAGAAGTCTGGCTGCGGAAGGTTTATCGGTAAGGCCGTGTTGGGCACATTGGGGCGTTGGACACCCTCTGTCTTAGGTGGCTTTTGTGGCGTCAAATCATCTCAGCTGCTCACTGCGGCCCCCCCTGGCTTCATGACAATCGAGCCAATACAATCGCGAGGGAGTGGGACGCTCTGCCCGGGTGTCAACATTGGTAAATCTCCCGCGCCAAAGTGCTCTTCTTGTTATCTGCTAGATCTGCCTTGAGGTTGGTTGAGCGGGGCTTACGGAACAGCTCAGTCTCACAGGGGGTCACACGCATCATGCCGCTGCGTGCAACGTAGCCAATGCCAGCAGAGCTCAATAATTAGCCAACAGATGACTTCCCGCCACTGGCTTCCAGAGACAGGCTCTTGGGGAATTCTGCAATTTGTACACCGACGATTCCACCCTAATCAACCACATCGAGAGCATCTCTAGGCGCAACCTTCGAGGTCAGCCTCCGCGCGCGCCGATGTGCCCTCTGCCCGCCGGAGCTCACAACGTCGACATAGTAAACAGAGACAAGAGCTCGCGTTTCGATCATTATATTCCACCTTCTGCCATCATATCTTCCTCGATTGACCTGCTTGAAACTGGTTCTGGCCTTCTACGCAAAATGTCATCCGACAATGGTGGCACTGGGGTCATGCCAAAGACGGCCCAAAAAGGATCTGCTGCCCTGCAAACTCCACAAATCTTACCACCAGAATCATCATCGATTATGAGCCAAAGTCTCGCTCCTCTATCCTGGAAAGCACCGGCGGACAAGAAGATGGATGAGCGCCAGAGTAGAAGTAAGTTACAGTCAGATTGGGACAACACATATATCAGGACAGTGAAAAAGTTTAAGAAGGCTCAAATGCTAACTTCCTTGTTGGCAGTATATCCTGAAGAATACACGAGAGCCGTATGGGAATTCTCTCGTTTCCCAGACGGTTCCGGAGAGAACTACACATGGCTGGCCTGGTTCCTCAAGCTCGAGCCACAATCACATGGACCTTATCCTCACACAGCCTCCTTGGTGATACAATATCCCCTAGGCATGGATAAAGATCGACCGTCCTCTCTTCTTAGCTCGGGGTTGACGAAGAACTACTCCTCCATCTCTAGTATTTCATTAGCATTACCCCTACAGAGCGACCAAAATCGCAACACTGAATTGGATCTTACCATCCAGAAACATGATCGGTACAGGCGCAGGAACCCGATTTCCTTCTCCGACCCAACTGACTTCTATACTAAAAGCCTCGGTGAAGGCTCCAATGGCTCTCAAAGTGGCATCATCTTTCTTCGCGGTTACATGTCGGCAGCATGGATCAAAAACATAGGGGCCCGTTTTATTGTTGATCCAGAGTTTTTTTGTCGCCATATGGATTTTCAGAATCCTGATGAAACCCCCAAGAACTTTTCCGTGCCCTCCCTGCCCTCATCTTCGTCTCATCTGATAGAGCTACCTGTGATGACGATAGGCATTGATAAGTCTAGCGAGGTATTGCAAGGCAAGACCATCCAGACAACGAGGGAAAATGTCGAAAAGGCACTAAATGATTTTCGGGAGCGGGTTACCAAGATCAACGGATGTGATATGGTGGATGGCGAGTCAATGATTCGGGACTTTTATCTTTTCGACGGGACGCACTTTGCCGTGGAGCAACGAATCTCGATCTGCCTGGAGAAATCCAAGGATGGGAAGACATTCCAGTGTAAGTCTCTGTTCACAGATCAAGCTAAGCCAAGTGGACCGGCCTGAGGTAACCCTTTGACGCAACTTGACTAACAGGTTTCCTGCCACTGCAGTATTGGTTTGGCTCGACTCGGGAAACGAATACCAGGATTCTGATAGATCAACCTCTGTCAGTCCGTTTCTAACCCCTAGCCCTAATTCCAAGTCGACGCTGTCTGAGCCGTACTTGAAAAGGTTATCTTACCCTTGGGTCATCACCCAGCCTCACGCCGACCGCCGCTACCTTCCCATTGCTCTCCGAAGGCACAAAATTGCCCTCAAATCGCACTTGCTCCACCAAGAGGGGTTGGACCCATCGGCTCGCTCTGCCGCACACCTACCCAATGACTATGGCCGCTCCCTTCACTCACCAATTATGGCCAAAGATGCCTTCTACTGTCTTACCGAAATCCTCAATTTTGCTGCTTCCTCTCACATGGAATTTCTCAACCTCATCGACCTAAAACTTGACCAGTACATATCTCTTCCAGCTACGGAGGACTTCAGGGTCCTGCCCAATCTCAAGTACAGCAAGAAGATACTGTACCGACACATCCAAAAGACGGAGAGGTTACTCGGAAGTATCCGACACGTGATCAGCTCGGAGTCACGGTGGCCCAAGGCTTCATCCGCCGATCACGCCAAATCCGAGAAGGCCAGGATAACAGCTCAAAGGATCGAGCGAGACTTTGAACATCTACTAAACCGAGCGGAGACACTCCACCGCCGCACCTCGGACGCTATCGCCGTCCTGATGTCGAGCATCTCCATCTCAGAATCACAGAGAGCTATTGAGCAGGCTGAGGACATGGGGAGACTGACGTTTCTGGCATTTTTGTTCGTGCCGCTTTCGCTTGCTACAAGTTTCTTCGGAATGAACTTCATGGAGCTGGATGGTGAAAAATTATCGGTTTGGTGGTGGGCCGTAGCATCCCCGATATGTCTGGTAGTAGCAGTGGCAGGCTACTATATCTATCCGTATATGCAACGACTCAGACGGGGCATGAAGGATGTGTTACTGCGAATGCTGCATCATCTCTAGTCAGAAGTCCAGCGTCCATGGATATTACCGAGCGGTGTGGTCCAGGGCCAAGATATACAAAAGGCGGCGGGGATTATCAGCGTTGGCTTGGATGGGTTATGGGACTGAGTAGTACTTTTTTTTTCCTTTGTGCTAGGTGGTTCATCTTGGGGGGACTAGGGCAAGTTTTGAAAAGGGCACTTGCAAACTTTACAATAGAGGTAAGTAATAATGAGTCGCGAACAGAACGTCGAGACTGGTAGAGCCTGGAGACCAACATACAATATATTCGGCCAAGGATATCCTCTTTTCGTCTGCCTCATTCACCGAAAATCACAGTAAGTGAACCATCGAATCCAAATCACCATCCCCGGTACGTAAAACTACGGATGAGCTGGCGTTTATCTCAGAAAATTTTCCCCTTCAGTTCCTCCAGCGCCGCCTGGAAACCAACAAGCTCCCCGTCCTTGATTCCCAAATTCTCGAATCCCAGGAACCTCTCCCCCCCCAACCTTTCCAATCAGTAAACTCATCGTTCCATGCCATCTGATCAGCGATCTCGATCCCCTATTCTCCCTAGAGCTTGATGAATTGATCGCGTTCGATCCTGCTGAACGTAATCCTCTTCTCGGGGAACAGCTTCTTGATGGCATTAGACCACTCACGCCAGGTGATATAATCTGTGGTCAGAACACAATCTTTCCGTACGCTTTGGGACCGCTGTTGATGATGGTTTTGACCACGACTCCGACATTTTGATGCAGGTCGCCGGTATAGGGAAGCAAGGTATCGGGGTTGCCAGGGAGCGGGACGATGTACCCGCCATACGAGTCGGGCTTGACACATCATCACTCCAGTCAGCTTCTGCCCACAGGGCTCGTATCTCAACGATAACGAACCACCTCAACCGGCCTCAGAATCGGCAACCCCGCTAAATTGTCCGTATACATCCCACTCCAAAACTTCGTCGTAACCTTTCACAGCCCCGGCAACTCCCCATTAATCCACTCCGCCGCCCTCGCCTTGTAATCAAAATGCGGCACCTCGATCCTCCCCCCACTGCTCCCCTCCGCACTAGGTAATGTGCTAATAATAAAGTGTTTCAACCCTTCCACCTTACTCGCACTAGTAGCTATGTTCTTCCACTGCTGCAAGTTCCTCCTCGCCGGCGCCCGTGTCGACCGAGAGTGGGGAAGGAGGGCCAGAGTAAGCGGTGGCGGCGAAGATGACGTAGGCGCCGGCGAAGGCAGGACCGAGGATGGAGGGGTGGTTGACGTCTGCGGAAACGACTTCGACGCCGCGGGAGGAGAGATTTTGGGAGGTAGGATTGGTGGGGGAGCGAATGAGGACGCGGAGGTGGTAGGAGGAGGGGTTGTGGAGGAAACTGGAGACGACGGACCCGTCTTGGGAGCCGGTGGCGCCGATTACGATGACTGTTTTTGGGGGTGGACATTGTTGGTGATGGTGAAGCTGGTGCTAAGTGATGTCAATTGGGGACCAGGCTCTAGAAGGGTGAATCCGGTGGGTTGCTTGATGTTGGTGTAACGGAAGAATTGGCGTTCGACGATGTGTATATGCGAGAGGCTGTTCTATCAACGATGGTGACATCTGATGCAATATAAGCATATGTCATATTGGTTGTACCAACGCCGACTGCTCGTTCGTTGGGTGATTGCTAAGGTACTAAGCGCTAGGATATTCCAATGGGAACGGAAGGATCAACTATCTGCACCTCATGATACATCGGATTATTTGTAAGCGCGGATAAATCAGCCAGCCGTTTAAGTCCGAACCGGGAAATGCCGAATCTTTGGGATGCGAGCCTTTGCAAGCACATAGAGGGAAACGATAATCTAATACCATGTGTCGTGAGGTTCGTTTTTTGTTTGTGCGTTGTCACGTAATGTGTTTCCGGTGATACCGGTGATAAAACACCAGTGGATTGGCCTCACTTCTGCAACGCTTGCCCCTTAGAGGTATCTGTCATCCATCATCCGCTGTTGCATTTATTGGGGCATATGTCTACTCGGCCTGGTACTCTTTACTGGCATTCTGCCTTGCCCATAGGGAAAATTTCCATATTTTACTTCCCATGTCACTTCAGGGGCATGTTGACAACTCCAGTCTGTCAGCAGTGAGCACGGTGTAATGGCGGGTTAAGAAACCTCATATTCCAATAATCGAAAACTATCCCAAGATTTCCTCCGAGAACTTGATGTCAAACCAAGCCCTTCCAGTCCCTATAGCAAAGAAATAACCAAATCCATAATTCTCTCTGCGTGTTCCAGCCATCACAGTTTGAACCCAGCCAGTGGGCTCCCTTCCCTTCCTAATTGTCCCATCCATAAAACCCAAAGAAATTCCCGTTTCCTCCAAATCCGTATCCCTCCGTTGCTTGGCCAAGATGTTCCTGGTAAGCCATCTGCCCGGCCTCTCGTCATCACCGGTTCGCATCCGCCGAACCGTACCATCGCCTGCTCCATCGTCCTCGTGGTAGACCTCACGTGCCGAAATCACCCTACCGGCCTCATCAACAATGTTACGATCCAATCAACAGACCCTATGTAAGCTAGCTAGATCGACCAATCAGGTAGGACCCGGGGTCCCGAGTTTACAGGACCACGGGTCGGACCCGATGTCCCGAGTTTACGGGACCACGGGACGAGACTGAAGACCAGTATATAAGATGGCCTCCCGGCCATCGTTATTCTGGTTCTTCAGCAAGCAATAGCTTTCACAATCAACCAGTACCTTTTGGCTACTGCTACTGTTATCCTTATTCCCAGCGATATACTCCTGTGCTTGTAATGGTTCATCACACGTTGCTTGCTCATCAATTTGCACACTAGTATTCTGGGATTTACTACTGCACCCAAACGTTTCCTCAAACAATCAAGTTTTCTTAAACCCTCATTACCTTACCTCTTCACCGTCATCATGTCCGGAAAACCTACTGGTAACCCTGCTGCTGGAGGACCCGACATTGGAGCTGGTCTCCCGGGCACCGCGGCCAGAAACCCTGGCCCTAGTACTGATACTATGACCGGTATTGTGGACGACGACGGCAGAGAAGTTAAGGCAGCCGAGCTTCTCGCTAGAGAGAATGCTCAAAACCGTAGGACTACCCTTGTCCCCGCTATTACCAATGAGACCAACGATACTGAGCTTCACGATATTATTAATTTGCTTCGCACTAAGATTAGCGACTTCGAGGCTGCTTCTGTTTATCCAATTACAGTTTCCCCCGCTATAAGAAGCACTATCAAACTCAACCCTCCCCTCAAATTCGATGGCACTAGGAAGGAGGACCTCTAGGGATTTCTTACCCAGGTCCGCGCTAACCTCGCTTTTACTAAAGTCGTGGACCCTATCCAATAAGTCCTATATGCTTCGTCATTTCTTACTGGCAAGGCTCTCGAATGGTTCTAGCCCACTTAAGCGGATTACCTCGGCTACAATATTTGGGCTGAGATGCACATCGAGACCCAGAAGATCTTTAACGACTTCAAATACTTCGAAAGCTCTATCAACCAGGTCTTTGGTCTCGCTGATAAGGTCCGCCAGGCTGAAACTAAGCTAAATAAGCTTCGTTAAACTAAGTTAGCCGCCTCTTACGCGGCTGAGTTTAGATAGCTTGCCTTCCGCGTCGATTGGAATAACGAAAGTTTTAAGTATTAGTTTTACTGTAGTTTGAAGAGCGACGTTAAGGACGAGTTTATTAAGATCGACCGCAAATCAAAGAGCCTCGACGAATATTTGAACGAGGCTATCGTTATCGATAACCGCCTTTTCAAACGCAAGAAGGAGAAGGGCGCTGGCGATAGCCGTCCTCGCGCTAATATTAACTATAAGTATTAGCGCGGAGGCAATAGTTACAATAATAAAACGCGTAGTACCGCGTATAGTACCTATTTAAGCCCTATAGACGTGGATGCTATTAAGAACCGCAAGAACGGCGGCAGCTCTAGTAAGGATAAGAAGTACTTTAAGTACGATAAGTTAGGATACTTCGCCCGTAACTATCGTAGTAGCGGTAATAATAATAATAATCGCCGCTAGGGAAGTTAGAAGCCAGTTCCTACTCACTCTACCAACTTGGTTAATAAGGATAAAAACAAGAGTAAGGGAAGGGAAGTTGACAACGTCGAGATTGACCACGACTTCGCCAATGCCCTCGCCGCCCTCGTTGAAAACGAGCTACGTCGCACTATTTGTATAGTCGATTATAAGAACGAACCCACCGATAATTATATGTCGATCGAGTAGTATAACTAGTACGAACAGCTCGAACGTGACTAATACGACTACGAAGAGTACATTCGGAACGGTAGTCTCGATAAAGAAAGCCACCCCCCTCCGCATACGCTACTCGCAATCATCTCTAAAGAACGCGAAGAATGGCTATTCGCTACGATCGAACGCGTAGCACTAGCAGTTCATACTAATCTATCTGATGCTATAAGATCTAGATTAGACACTGATACTACGGATTATATAGAGCGTATAGAAGAACTCCAAGCAGAACTCGACCGCATCAACCACTTAGTAAATATCAAACGATCTAGAATTAAGGAACTAGAGATCTAGTAGGTGGCCTACAACCGTTAACGCTGTTACATTCATCGAAGAGATAGATAGGCCTATGAAAGCACCTTCAATGAGTCTCAAAAACGACCCGAAGAACTCATCGCCTTTATACAAGCCGCTTTGCAGGGACTTAAGAAGAAGATCACTCGAGATAGCAAGTAGACCCACAAGTTCAATCTGGACGAAAAGTATAACCGCCAAATTCAGACAGAATTCTATATGGGCCCTATCGACAACGATTCTTTCATCGAGCTATACCCCTTACAACAATTATTTCAATCCATTAGAGTAACCACATTCGAAGCCAACGTCTATACTATATATAATCGCCCTTAGTCACCCCAAGCCGGAGATCACCCCCAAGTTCACCCAGGCCACCCATCCCATAGGAAGATTGCTTGGATCCATTGTTTATATGACGCCTGCCCATGGCATTTGTCGTATAAGATGGAATACGACCACTTCCCTCAACGCGTTTAGGAAAACGATTTCTCAGTACCAGTACAAGCCGCCTATTATAAAGACTTTATTGGCATATAGGACACTTGCACATCTCGCAAACGTGATAGAGGCGGCCAACTCATAAAACTCGTCCTAAAGGATGGATATACGCGTGAATGTATAGAATCTCTCTACACTAGATACTAGGACTGTTGCAAAATCAACTACGCAGTTCACATAGCTGACAAAACACGGCAATAGCATTTAAGACAAGCCATACGTAAAGAAAGGGCATTCCAACGCACTCAGTGTAAGGAGGAAACAGCAGTAGTATTATCTTCTAATACTAGCGAGACGGCCAGCGGATCTTCGTCGAAACCGAAGTCTCAGAGAAAACGCCGTACTCGCGGTGGCCGCAGAAGATAGGGAAATGGCGCCAGCTCCTCGCGAAAGGACTACGAATAGCTAACCCGCCACAAGTCCTCGAGATAAATCGAGATGAGGATTCGATTTATTAGGTCCAGATGGACTAGACCAAACCATTCCAAAGAATGGTAATAGCTATAATTAACTTAGGATCGTTAATTAACCTTATTACACCCCAGGTCGTAAACGACTAGACGATACTATAAGTCTATAAAAAACGACCCTATCGAGTGTATACATTTGAAGGAAAGAGCTGAAGTTACGAATAGGGCTAGGTGCTAAGGGAAATAGTACCTATAAAGGTTACGATTAACGGCGACGAACAAGAGATCGTCTTTAATATCACCCCTATTAGTAAACATGACGCTATACTAGGTAGACCTTAATTGAGAAAATACAACCCCGATATTAACTGGAGTAGCGGCCGTATTAGGGATTGTAAGAAGGCGTTTCCTAAAGCTCTAAACGTTAAAGTCTTAGTTACTAATAGAAAGGATCGGCACCCTTCGTCACACGAGACTCCGCCACCATTAGAACTATTAAAAATAGTTATGTTCATTAGCAATTTTGAGGCGGAAGTACCACTACTTAAACCTCCGCCCAAAAACAACGAAGACAAGCTGAAAAACGTTCCCCTATAGTATCGAGGATATAAGATTTTCAAGGAATCGTCTGAGTACACCTTACTAACATACGGTCCTTAGGACCACGAAATACTCTTGAAAGAAGGCGCCAAATTTAAATATTAAAAGATCTACCAGTTTAACGCTACTTAAATAAAGGCGCTTAAGGAGTATATAAATAAGAGACTTAAGTTGGGCCACATCCGCGAGTCCCAATCACCCTACGGCTCTCCTATCCTCTTTATACCAAAGAAAGACGGAGAACTTCGTCTCGTCATCGACTACCAGCATCTTAACAACGACACCATCAAGAATCGATACCCTTTACTATTAATCCAAGAGATGCGAAACAGACTTGGAAAGGCTACGATATTTTCCAAATTTGATCTTACCTCAGCCTTCTCCTAAATTCGTATAAAAAAAGGGGAAGAATGGAAAACAATATTTAAAACACTACTAGGGTATTACAAATACCGCATTATACCCCAAGGCCTAACCAACGTACCCGCTTCCTTCCAAGCTAGAATCGACGCCGTACTTAGACAGTTCGCAGGCGAATTCGTAATGGCTTACATTAATAACATTATTATATTCTCTAAAACAGAGGAAGAACATCAGAGATACGTCTATAAGGTCCTCGCCGCGCTTGAAAGAGCAGGACTCTTAGTCAACCCCAAAAAAAGCGAATTCTATATTAGTCAAGTGGACTTCCTAGGATACCGTATTTCTCCAGGCTAAATCCGCATAGATCCTTCCAAGATTAAGGACGTTGTTAAATAGCTAGTGCCCACCTCAGTAACCGGCGTTAGAGGATTCCTAAGATTCGTCAACTTCTACCGACGCTTCATTAAGGGATTCGGAGGTATAGCTAAGCCGCTTAACGATTTGACTAAGAAAGATACTATATTCGTATAATGTTACGAACTTAAGCAGGACACACGGGCCGACCAGACCGCTGGGAGACCATCACCACTCTAGGACTGGTTGATGTAACCCCAAGGTCTGGGATT
>MU859367.1:0-26641 GCA_033297205.1 Pseudoneurospora amorphoporcata
GATTGACCGCATCTCGATCGCGGCAATCAGCAATCAAGACTCGACCCTGTGCGTTCCCGACTCGAGTCGCGAACCCAGCGTCGAGCTAGGTAAAATACTAAGCTGAGTATCTTTAAGATCGCTCGTACTCTCCTTCTCTTTCCCTCATACCTATACGGCGCATTAGATCTAGCGATCAATGTCCAATTCTATTGTCCCTAGAGTCTAGCCTGTAACCGACAACTTTATCGCCATTACGGTTGTCAGCGCTATCGCGGCAGCGGCTGGCTTAGAATACTAAGACGACTTAATAGTTCTCGCCCAAGCGCTCGAAGGCCTCCAGTACCAGGCGATTGAAGTCTTAATCCCCATTTCTCAAATTTATAGTCTTGCCAACCTTCCCGTCTTTTAAGCCTTCTTCTCCGCTTTCTGTCGCCTGCTCCGCAACGACGTAGTTGCAGCCAGAGCCGACGCTCGCGATTTCGAGGAAGACCTCATTACGGCCAAAGAGGAGGTCGTCCGCTTACAAACTCGTATCCGGGACTTCAACTACGAGGTCGCCCGTAAGGAAAGTAATATTGTAACTATCCGAGCCTAATATCTGCTCGCTATTCAAACCAACACAAAAGATCACCAAGAACAGGTCCAGTTACTCCACAGCCAGATCGCCGCTCTCAAAAAGGAGCTTAGCGATTTCCGTACCTCATCCTCCGCCGCTTTCCAGTCCTTAGAGAATTACCACTAGAAGGCTCTCCTCGACCTCCGCTCCCGGCTCCAGACTACCGGCGCAGCTCCAGCTTCGCCTCCTAGTACGCCCAACTCTCCCAACGTGTCTGACAATGACGATACTATAAGTGCCAGTGAGAACGGCAGCGGCTATAGGTTAGTGTTGCGTATTACTATTACCCCCGCTTTTAATAGTAAGAGATCGTCGATCGAACGTGCTACTAAGTATCGTACCTAGCGCATACGTGTGAAACTAGCTTGGGTGGATAAGTCTAAAATTTTTACTAACGAGCGCCCTAAGTTTTCCCTCATCGCCCGCTCTATCGAGGGAGTTCCCCTCGAGGCTATTGAGGCCGAGCTAAACAAGGCTATCCTCTGCGAGCCTTGTAAGTAGATTATAACCTTCGAATTAATAAACGAATTAGATAAAAAATATAATAACGTTAACGTCGTCGTGGAGTCCCGCCGTGCTCTCAAGGATTTCAAAATAACTAAAGGTATAAAGTGGACCAACTTCGAGGAAAAGTTCGTTACGCTCGTCGATAAATACAAGCTCGATAATAGTATAAAGATCTATTACTTCTATTAGAAAATCAACGACCGCGTTCGTACTGCCCTTACCTACCAGCGTCCCTAGCCCGCCGACGATAAATTCGACGAGTAGCTTAAGGCCTCTCGCGACCTCGCTAAGGCACTAGAGGATAAAGATTGGTAGGAGAAGCAAGCCAACCCTTTCTACAGGACCAGCTCTACCAATACCGCCTCCGCTTCTACCGATAGCTCCCGCACCTCCGCGACTAAAGCAACCGTTAGCCAAGGCGGCAACGCTATAAATCTCGACTCCATAACTGAAACAGACATCTAGATGTCTCGCATAATCGAGGCCAGCGTCTTCGAGCACTGTATAAAGACCGGCGTCTACACCCGCTGCAGCAAGCCCGGCTATTATTCTACTAATTACCGCTCTCGTGTCAACTTCAAGAAGGAGGTTAAGCCTCGCAACAACCGTAACAACAAAAGTCGTAGTAGCGGAAATATAAGCAACAACGGTAGAAATCGTAATAATAGTAGCGGTACTAATAATAATAATAATTATAATAGTAACCGTAATAATAGCAGTTACAACAATAGTAGTAGCAACAACAGTCATAGTAGCGGCTACTATAGTAGCAACCAACAACCCGCCCAGAGCCAGCATAGCTACAGTTAGTGGCGCCCCAACTACGGCAGTAGCAGTTACTACGTTAACGCCATAAACCCCAACGCGGGATCTTCAACCCCCGGTACCCCGGCTCCCGGATACTACAACCCTATTCCCGCTTACCAACCTAGCTTTGTCGGCCCGGTTATAGGTAACGAGAGCGGCTCTCTTTCGGGCCAGGGAAATGTGTAGCTTCCCAACTAAATCGCGCTAGGAGGTACGGGTCCAACGGACATAGAGGAAACGATAGGATCGTCCCTATACAGCTAGATATCGTCAAGATAAACAGATCTTCAGTAGATAGCCGTTATAAACACTCAAATTTATTAAGTCTTTCTATCCATTTGTCCTACGGACTGCGTAAACTGTATTGTACCGCCCTCGTTGATAGCGGCTGCACCGCCCTTAGTTTTATTAACCGCCGTTTCGTCTACCGCAATCGCCTTCCCTTTTTCCCGCTTGCCGTTCCCAAGCTACTTCATCTCGCTAACGGCCAGACAAAAGGCAGCATTACCCACTTCTCCAGACTTACGATGTGGGCGGGAGTCTACTACGAGGTCATCGATCTATTAATCTATAACTTAGCTAAGGATAACCCCATCATCTTAGGTCACCTGTGGCTCGTATATCACGCTCCAGGCATCGACTAGCCTAACGACTCCCTAAAGTTCAACTCCGCTTACGAACAGCGGGGTTACCTTCCGCTAGGGGGCTTTAGCCGCACCGTTCCGCTCTCAAGCCGCCATCTTATGACCCCGCGACCGCCACCTCAACGATTGGTATACTACAGCCCGACGGTAGAGGACGCGGAGGACGAAGGCGAGCTTAACCAGCAGCGCGAAGACGCGGCCGTGAGGCGACTGTCCGTCTCTACTATAGTTAGACGAGCCGCTCGTCAACGGTTCTACCGATTCAAGCACCGGGTCGCCAACCGCCAGGGCACCACTCCGCTCAGGAAAGTAAAGGGCGGCAGCGCGATCATACTATCTGCCCTACCCCCAACGCCGCCTTCAACACCTCGCCCAATCCTAGCGTCCTACCGTTAGGCCGGTGGCGTAAGGACTTCTACAGCAGACCATCAAGTGCCGGTCAGAATCTACAACATCCCGGCTAGTCCTATTAACCCCAACAATATTAGAGAGCTCCCGGCCGCCACTTTCAATTGGCTAGCGGAGACCCAAGGGCTCTAAATTATCCGCACGACTCGAACTAACCTAGATGAGGATATCTAAAGGTTGACTAAGGAGGACGAGAAACTAGAAAAGGAGGGGCGGGTCTTGGATCCCTGGGGTGTAAGTAATAACTTTACGCCCGATATGGTAGCGGAGGTATTGCTGAGTAAAGGTAAACACTTTAAGCACTTTTTCGGCAGTAAATATCACTATTGGATCGATGCCCTGGTAGGAGAGGGAGATGAGGCCGTACTGTAGGCCGTCAAAGTCTTTAGCTCTATTAAAATTAACAATATAGACGACGATTTCCCTTACTGCGAGGAAGTAATTAACGAGTATTTCGCGGCAAACGGCATCGCTATTAATAAGATTACGTCGGAAGATACTGTTAAGTTTTACGAGAAGGCCGACAAGCCCCCAAAGACCGTCGCAAAAATTCAAGCCAAGCTCCCGCGATAACACTGGTACCATACGTAGACCTTTTTGCAAGAAGGAGCGGATATCCTGCCTCCTTATAGAGTATACGATTTGAAGATCGAGCTTCGCCCGGGAGCAACCCCTCCCGCTTCTCGCGGGCGTGCGTTCAACCCCGACGAGCTCAGCGTTATTAAGAAGTAGATTGATGACATGCTAAGGAAGAAATTTATTAGGCCTTCACAATTAGAAGCCTCTGCTCCGCTACTCCTCATTAAGAAGCTAGGAGGCGGAGTCCGCGTGTACGTTAACTATCGCGGCATTAATAATGTGACTCTTAAGTCCCGTAATCCCCTCCCGCTTATTAAGGAGACCCTTAACGCGATCTGCCGCGCTAAGATTTTCACGAAGCTTAATGTAATCGCCGTATTTAACTACATTCGGGTTAAGTAGGGCTACGAGTAGTTTACTGCGTTTATAATACAGTTTGGCCTTTTTGAATCTTTAGTCGTTCTATTTGGCTTATAGGGTACCCTAGGAGCTTTCTAGAACTACATTAACGATATTTTATACGATATTCTCGACGTTTACGCAATTATTTACCTCGACGACATCCTTATTTACTCGGACAACGTTAGGGATTACAAGCGGTACGTTAACGACGTTCTTAATAGGCTAGCAAGAGCAGGCCTCAGCGTTAATATCGACAAGTGCGAATTCTATACTACGAGGACGAAATACCTAGGCTTAATCATCACGCTGGGAGGCATCGAGATGGACCCAGACAAGGTCAAGGCCATCGCCGACTAGCAGGCGCCCGAGTTAAAGAAGTCCCTACAGTCCTTCTTGAATTTTGCAAACTTCTATAAACGGTTTATAAAAGAATTCTCGTCAATGGCCGCCCCGCTCTACGAGCTCACGAAGAGGGACGCCGGATGGTCCTAGAATGGCCGCCACCAAGCCGCTTTCGAAGTTCTCAAGCGGGCATTCTCTAAAGGCCCCGTTCTTAAGATTTACGATTGGATAAAGAAGACTGTTGTCGAAACTAACGCCTCCAATTGGGCCGCGGGCGGCACCCTCTCCCAATATAGTAATAACGGAATCCTTTATCCAGTCGCTTACTTCTCGGCTAAACATTCCGCGCAAGAATGTAATTACGATGTATATAATAAGGAACTGTTGGCTATCGTTAAGGCCCTGGAAGAATGGAGGCCTGAGTTGGAAGGCGCATAGCTCCCCTTCGATATTTTAATAGATTACAAGAACCTCTAAACGTTTACAACGAACAAGCAGCTAACTCAACAGCATATACGCTGGTCCCAGTTCTTATTATAGTTCAACTTTTTAATTAAGTATACGCTGGGCTCGAAGAACCTTCGCTTAGACGCCTTGAGTCGTAAGCCTAACGACCGCCCTAATGATGAGAAAGACGATCGTTTAGTCGTTCGCAAGCGAGCCTTGTTGGATCCGTCTTAGTTTGAAGAAGGTTGTCTCGAGTTTGACGACCTAGCAGCAGGCTTCTCGCTTTGCCTATTGGGCCCGGACGACTTAGATACCCTATTTACTGACGACTTTATCCGCGCTAGCTACGAGAGCTCCGTATTCCTGCAAGAGCTGGTATCCTCTCTTACTAGCAGAGCCCGTTAGTAGCTAACTAATATTAGGAAGGTTTTCTATAGGGCTTTTTCAGAGTGTTACGTCGTCAACGGCATTGCGAAATGGTGAGATCGAGTAATTGTAGATCCCTATGATAAGATTCTCTAGCTCCAGCTAATCAGTCGCTAGCACAACTCCCCGAGCGCCGGCCATCTAGGCCGTGACGCCAGGTACGAGCTCCTGTAATGCGATTTCTATTGGGAGGGGATATACAACGATGTACGCCTTTTCTATAAAGGTTGCTTGCCGTACGCAAAGACTAAGTCTTTAAAGAGAAGCTTAGCCGGTTATCTTAAACCAGTTACAATCGTTCTCGCGCCGTAGACCGATATCTCAGTCGACTACGTTACGCCGCTACCACCGAGTACCTATTTAGGCCAGACTTTCAAACACGTCGCTATCGTTATTAACTGACTTACTAAGATACGACACTATATCCCAATGGTAACCCTGGAAGCAGAAGAATTAGCAGACCGGTTCATCGATGGTATTTACTCAATCTATGGCCTTCCGGATAGCGTGCTCTCTGACAGAGGCACTCAGTTTGTCTCACGATTCTAGTCCACCCTCTGCAAGCGGCTATTCGTGATTCGCAAGCTCACCTCCGCTTTCTACCCTTAGACGAACGCCCAAACCGAACGTATCAACGCAGAGATGGAGCAGTTTTTGAGGATCTACATTAACTGGGTACAAACGGACTAAGCAAAGTAGCTGCCACTCGCGGAGTTCGCTGGGAATAACGCCGTCGCATCGTTAATAGGCATCTCACTGTTCTTCGCCAACTACGGACATTACCCTCGTATAGGCACGGAGCCTCGCACCCCGCTACCACCAGATCTCTCACCAGCTCAGCTCAAGGAATACTACAAGGCCAACGAACTAGCGGATCGTTTCTAGCAGATCTGGGACTTCGCTATCCAACAATCTCGGCGGACGTAGGAACGGTACGAAGACAACGCCAATAAGAAAAGGGTCGACTCTATTAAATACTATATCGGCGATATAGTTTTCCTTAACACAGCTAACCTCGCTAACGGACGACCGCACGCAAAGTTATACCTACGCTAGGAAGGGCCCTTCAAGGTTGTCCACGCCGAGTCGCACACTGTACACTTCGCGCTTCCGTCGAATATAAAGTGCTCACTAGTTTTCCACGTCTCTATAGTGCAACTATGGTCCGGCAAGGGCCTCCCTGGCCAGCCCACCACGACAGATGTTCGGGCTAACGAGGGGAGGGTCATAATACGCACCGACGACCAGGAGGAGCACGAGGAGTGGGCATTCGAACGTTTTACGGATTGTCAACAGATGGGCAATAATAGGCATTAGAAGTACGAGGTCAAATGGAAAACCGGCAACCTTACCTAGGAACCCGTTAATAACGTTATCGACTGTAAATACTATCTTCAACAGTTCCATCACGACCACCTAAACAGACCGATCCCTCCAGAAGTCCAGAAGGTGCTCGAGCGCCTCGCCGCCGACACCCTAGCGCCAGCACCGGCCGCCCCCGAGCCATCACGGCGTCGCTTCAGCCGTTTAGCCTGGCAAGAAACGGCTGCCGCTATAGAAGATAGGACGTGGAAGGATATAAAGGACGGATTGTGCCTAGCATTTGGTCGGGTGTTTCGGAAGTTAATAGATGTTTACGAGGATAGGAAGCTGTGTAAAGGGTCTTGAGTCTATTATTTCACGTGTATATAGATTTTTCAACTCTGCGAGCTTCTTTTGAGAGGGGATAGTATCACAGGGTTAGCCTGTGATGTGCTGTGCTGCACTGACCGCATATGTGCTGCGATCCAGAGCCCAGAGCTCTGTCCTCGCACATATTATCGTCACGTGCAGCCTCACGTGCGCGCACGGTCTAGCCTTAGGGCTCTCGCCCATATAGCTAGACCTCCGCACACTTCCTCCCCCTTCCTCTCTTCATACAACAACGCATATCCCATCCTACCCTATACGGTGCCCTCTCGCCCCGTAATACTCTAGAAGCTTCCAAACACCTAGCATTTATGTATATAAAGACCTCTCCTCTCCGTTAGTTAGTTATTCCTTAAGCAAGCAAGCAAGGACACTCAAGCAATACAATACGGTCTTTTCTTATAGTGCAGAGTTTACTATAATAAGTTGTTTTCTACAGTGCAGAGTTTACTGTAATCTTCTGTTTTGAGAGTAGAGTCCTCTCTAAGACTTCTTTTACAACACTCCTATTGTATCTGCAATCACGCTGCTTCCTTCAGCACTGCTGTCGTACTACCGCTTCCGCTCCGCTTAGCTACAAGTACATAGTTCACTATAGCGTCCCTATACTAGTACTATCATTATAGGCTAGTTAGGGCATTGCAGCAAACAGAAATGATGGTATTCTAAGCTGGTTACCTCGATTCGGAGTTCGATATACGCAATGTTAGTAGCGTTAGTTGTGTTATAGAAGTAAATCGACGCGCTCTACTTCGCCTCGCAACCGTCGCCTAAATCATTTGACTAATTATTATTATCGTTATCGCTATTATAACGGGCAATAAGAGCCGGGAATAGCCGGTGGTAGCCGGTGCTGCAGTCGTAACCGGAGGGGATATATCGGAAAGGGCTATTTATTACTTAAATTTGCCATTTCCGAGTCCGTAGGCGGCCGTAGTTGCATATTCCGGGATGGGGTAGCCGGTTTCGTAGGCTGTCTTGGTAATAGTCTTGGTTATTGTTGTTATTGTAGTGCCGTTAGGGACGGAGACGCTATATAATTTCGTGTATATTTCTATAGGAACCTCCAGTTTAATTACAGTGTAGGGCGAGGTAGGGAGTAGGTGTGACATACGTAGTTGTACGAGAAGAGAGGAAGGGAAGAGAGGGAGGTGTGTAGTTTGGATATAGGGATGCCTTGGATCTAGACTAAGGCTTACTAGTGTATATATACGTACGATCCTATTGGCCAATAGCTAATAGAAACTCGATAGCTGTATGTTACCAACGTTAAGCGAAATAACACGAGCTAACCAAGCCACTGGGATACTACAGCCACGTGAAGGCTGGGCAATGTAACTATGACAAGGATGCGGGCTCATGGAGGCGAGCCAAGCTCATGGTGGTGAGCTAGGCTCATGAAGGTAAGCCAGGCTTATAAAGGTGAGCTAGTGTCACACGGACATTGCCCACAGTCCAGGAGTTAGGATCGCAAGACTCAACAGAGCCTCAACGCCTAGCATTAGCCTTAAGATGACTCAGTGGCCTCCGGCCACAACACCCACCTCGGCCGGACTCTCGGCCGGACCCGCGGCCAAACCCTCAGCCGGACCCACGGCTGGGCCCTCGGCCACGGTCATCCCAGAAGCAACCACAGCCAACCAAGCAAGAAGCAGGGCGCCCGAATGAAGGACAGCGCCAAAAGGAAGATGGAGAATGAATGAAGGTATTCAGGAAGATCCACACGTATGCAGACTGCTAGATAGATGTCTTGAAGCCTCAAGCGACAAGGCTTAATACGTACCCCGAGTACGTACCGATTCCCTTTAGCATAAGAAGGCCTTGAAGCCCAACCTTCTCCTGGAGGTTGAGAAGATTAATAAGGCTTTCGAGACCAAAGTAGTTTATTAGCTGAATTGAACTACTGTTCCAAGCCCTGAATACAGCCTTTGTCATAGCTAGGCTTATGAAGGTGAGCCAGCTTAGGGCTTATAAGCTAGTTCGTGGTCAATGAGCCAGACGCATGTAACTAGAAGGCACCAAGATATAAAGGGACGACTGGAGAACTTAGATTGTTAGATAGTTTTGTAGTAGTTAATAGATTATTATTATTCAAACTAGTATAACGCTGCTATACTTGTTGTGAACCTTTTGGCTTTACTAAACGTCTTCTGATAGTCTTTACCTTTAGCTATCCTATTTAGGCAGATTAGACTGCCGTTCGTCACACATACGAACATTTGCCTACAGTTCTAGGTTAGGGTTTCCAAGGCTAATAGAATTTTAACGCTTAATATTAGCCTTATAAGTGCCGCTATAACTGCTTCTAAAGCAGCTGCAGCCTGCACAAGTATATGAATAGTACATGGTGGTGAGCTATGATAGTAATTGCGTACGACAGTTATAAAGGTCTAACCTTGTGACATGAGCATTATTATGAGGGCGACCGAACGAAGGCCGGCGCTAGAAGGAAGAAGGAGAATGGTTGGAAGCACTTAGGAAGGTCCATATGTATGAAGACCGCCAGATAGATACCTTGAGGCATTAGGCAACAAGGTTCAGTGCGTGCCTTAGTACGTACTAAGCTTCTTTGGTATAAGTATTACAGTGTAGGGCTTGTTGTTGTTGTTGTTGTTATTTTTAACGTCTATTTCCGCCTCCCGTAGGGCATGAGACGTGCCACATCGGTGAATCTAGCGTACAAAAATAGGAGTAGTGCCCTAATTGTCTACTAAAACTATTAATCTGAGGGCAACCCGAGGCTTATTGCTAGTGTAAATCACGTGTTGCCCATAGCGTAAACGCGGCCCAACACTTCCAATCGAATCGCCCAGCGAGCGAGCCGCTAGTATATAGCGGGATCCGTAGAATAAAAGAAAAGATAAAAGAAAGGGCAAAATTACTCCTCCCCGCTCTCGCTCTCGTTCTCCTCCTCCCGTACGGCTTCCTCCCGCCGTCTAACTCGATGGACTAGCCTGTCCAAATCCGCCGTAACCTCTTCGATCTTATGGCCTTGGCTAACTTCTATCCTTTCGTCCCGTAGGAATCTAGTAAGATCGTCAGCGGTGCCTCCGTCGTCAACGTGCTATTGCCAGAGTTTCTGGCGCCAAGCTTTCCTTGTGCAAGTCCACGAGAAGAAGTGGGAGGTCTGTATTCTGGCAATAAATCGTTGCCAGTAGATGCCGATGGCAAGGGAGAAATTCTCCCGCGTAGTCGCCTCGCCTATAACTAGGGAGACCGCATACGCCTTCCTGCAGAAGAAAGGATGGAAGGGATTCTTCCAGCTTCCACAGAAGCATGTCAGCAGGGCGTCCTCGTGCTTAAAGCGCTCGTAGTATTCCTTGAAATCACTGTGGCCAAACCTAGCCGCGAGGAGATAGTGTAAAGAGCATCTGTCCAACTCTTTTAATTCGTCGTTAGGCTTGATAGAAACTCCCAGCCGGTAGTCTGTATACGACTCTGGCTTATTCGCGGCCCACCATGCCTTAAAATCCGTACGTACCTCCCTCTTAGTAAGCCGCCTTAAATACGTAAAGGTAGTAAGGCTTTTATTAATTACCTCTCCCCCTTTAGCTCCCGCCTTAGCGAGCTCGTTAGCAATTTTATTACCCGTAATACCCTTATAGCCAGGAACCCAGCGGACACCCACCAGACTAGGGCCATAGCCCTTGCAGATGGCCCGGAAATCGAGGAAAGCCGCTTGTAACAACGCAGCTGGGGTTCTCCGGAGTCTTCTAATAACGGACGTATTATCGAGGCATACCGTAATACGTAGCCAGGCCTATACCTCCAGAAAGAGCGCCACAGCGGCCTTAAGACCATGCCGCGCCCCTTCCGCCTCCGCATCGAAAACTTCCGCATGTTCTAATTGCCCGCATCCGCGGCCAAGTTCTGTCTATCCTTGGAAGATTACGTAGCCAAAGCCTACGCACTCGCTCTCTAATCTTTCTTCTTCAGCGTCGGGGTTCTCCGCGTACGCTAGAAGGCCCATCTACTTAACTATCATAGAGCCGTCGGTGTAAACAACGATCTCCGAGGGATCTAATTGGAGAAGCTATTCTTTAAAATCCTTGGCAGCCCTATCCTTAGACATAGGCGCTGGATCCTTGTAAGTGTCTCCGTTATAGACGGGCGGCTATAAAATCGGCCGCGGGAAAGGCAGGGCGAATTGGGCAGCCGTCTATAGCGTTATAGGGCGGCGAGGCAGGCCATACAGCGTCGTTCGGGGTTCTGAAAGACGTAGGACAAGCGGGTGGGCGGGATCTAAAGTAAGGAGGCGCACAGCGTGCCGCCGGCGGGCCGCTTCTAGGAGAAGGGGGACGGGGGGCAGGCTAGCTTCGCAGTAAAGAATAGCAAGGCGTATCGTTCTCCACACCAGTAAGCTGGCGCGGATAGCAATATTCACCGCTGTCTAGACTTTATAAACGAAGTCCGCTAATCCGTTGCTAACAAGTGGAAACTCCCCTTATTTACAATAAAGGGCGTGCTTCTTATAGCCTGGCCACCAGATTTCAAAGCTAAATAGGGCCTTCGGCAGGACGACTGTGACAAGGGCAGGTTTCTGGGCTTGGAATACTAGTTCAATTTAGTTAATAAACTACTTTGGTTTCGAAGGCCTTGTTGATCCCTTCAACCTTCAAACAAAGGCTAGGCTTTAAGGCCTTCTTATACTAAAGAGGCTTGGTACGTACTGAGGCACGCACCGAGCCTTCGTTTGGTCGCTCTCATAATGATGCTCATGTCACAGAGTTAGATCTCTGTGACTGTCGTACGTGATTGCTGTCATAGCTCACCACCATATACTATTTATATGCTTGTGTAGGCTGCAGCTACTTTAGAAGCAGCTACAGCGGCACTTATAAGGCTGACGTCAAGCGTTGAGGTTCTGTTAGCCTTGGAAACCCTAACTCAGAACTGTAGGCAAATGTCCGTGTGACAACGACAGCCTTTATAGCGTTTATTATAGAGCCTAGAGGAGCGCCGTGGTAGACTCTGTTGAGACCGCGAATGTGGCGGACCACCTACTTGGCGGAGGCGAGCCTGTACTCGATGTAGTACTTCTAGTTCAGCTTGCTGTAGAGCCAAATCCCCAGCCAACGCATTATCGGCTATGCAGCCACCTCAACTCCTCCGTGCCTAATGGTTGGGAAAGGCGCAGTTAGTCTCTTCCTGGAGAAAAACTGAATTTCAGTCTTATCTGGGGAGAAGTCGACAGCGTTATCTACTCCCTATTAGACTATAACGTCCAATTCTCGTTAAGCCTTCTCTACAACCTCCTCGTTTAAAGAACTAGTAATAAAGACTATGCAGTCGTCTGCATATCCAAAGTGCTGCGCTTCGCTCTCCCCGAGGCGATGGACTGGCTCCGTATAGAGCAGGTAGATAATTGGCGAAGCAGGTAAGCCTTGAGGGAGCCTACATTTAAGACGGCGCATCGGAGTGGTTACCCCCGAGTATCGAACGCAGGCTATATAGTCCGTTATAAAAGACTCAACGCAGCGGACTACGCAATCTAGCTACCCTTGCTCCTGCAAATGTAAAACTAACTTATTTACTAGAATAGTATCAAAGGCACCTTTAATATCTATAGCTACTAGTGTAGCAACGAGTCCCTTGTCGAGTATAGCTTCAATATCGTAAACTAGAGCTTCTACAATGTTAATGGCCGAACGCCTCGGAAGGGCGCCAGCCTACTGGAGATTTAAGACCCCATTAGAAATAGCCGTCCAAGCGATCCGCCTACCAACGAGGCGTTCGATGCCTTTTCTAAGGTAGGATAGGAGTGAGATGGGCCGCTATCCCTTGGCCGTCGTTTGGTCTTTCCCAGGTTTTAGTATTATAACTACCTCTGCTTGTCGAAAGATTTGGGGGTGGTAGCTAGTAGTAACGCAGCCCTGGTAGAGCCGTAGGATAGAGTCTTTAATAGATTCCTAGGATGCCTTTAATATGCGGACTGTAATGCCGTCGGTACTTGGGGACGTATTGCTAGAACCGCAAAGAGTTTTGTAGACTTCGTCCGCGTAGACGACGGACGACTAGGGTAGGTAACGGCGTAGTACTGTAGGTACCCAGCCAGTTTCAAGATCTTCCTCTTCGCTGTTTCTTTCTAGAAGGGCCGTGCGGAGAGCCTCCGCCTTGGCTTCTGGTTCAGGCATAGTCTGTCTATTGATGACTAGTAGAGGAGCCTCTATTCGGTCGTAAGGCTTGTGCCACGCCATAATCTGAAAGATGTCCTTATCGTTTTGCGCTCTCGTAATGAGGTCGTCGAAAAATAGCTACTTTGCTTCTCTAACTACCCTCTTAAACTCCTGCCGAAGAGCTTCTATCCTTTGGGGGATGGGATTCGGGTTGTTGTGCTGATAGTTGCGGAACATTTTAGAGGCCTGCGTATACGTCTTATTCTACTACTTTGCGTTCTTCTTAGGTCTCGAGAGCTTGTAAGAGATTTGGAGAGCTTCTATAAGGACGTTGCAGAGGGCCTCAGCGAGTTCGTCGAATCTTTCCGGGGAGTCCTCGCCTATAGGGAGGAGTAGTATTAAACCTATAAGAAAGGAGATATTTTTAGCATAAAGTTTAATAGCCTCTGGGTTTTCCCGAAGGACTAGCCGGCGGCGGGGAGGCTTTACCGGCTGGGTAGGGATGTCCGTAATACAAACCTGGTAATCAAAACCACAGTCCAATTCTAGAGCGATCCTTATTGTACATAGGGGAATATTTAAAAAAGTGAGGTCGATAGTATTGCCACGATTATAAGTAGGAGTGCCGGGCACCGTTAATAAATTAAGGTCGTGCTCTACAACATAATCAACAATACGCGTAGCATATTCTAACATCTCTGCGCCAGGTTGCCAAGTGTGGTATTTAGCGTTGAAATTACTAGCGAGGAGTGTCCTTGCCGTTGGTTGCCAATTTTAAAGAGTTTTAAGGGCGGAAACGTCGTTAGATCGTCGATAGATATTAACGAAAGTAATTCCTTGCGTCTTTACCTATAGAAAATCCCTTGTAGACCCGAGAGTGAACCCTCCTACTACTATTTCCTTACGAACGTACGTAATAACGCGTGGGTAGGTAGTAATCCCCTCTATTTATGTACGGATAGGAGTATAGAGAGCGTAGGGGGGGTGCCTAGAAATACTAAAGCGGCCCTCGTAAAACCACGCCTGTAGCTCTTAAATCATAATCACGTCCGCTCCAGCCTCACTAGCAACTTGGAAGGCAATCTCGTACGTATCGCGTACTCGTACTACATTAGCCTAAAAGACACGTAGTCTAGAATTATTCAGGCTATCACGAAAGGGGGTTGAATATTTACTTATAGGCTAGCGGCCTTCTTAGAGAGCGTTTTGTAGCGGCTAAAACGTTGGATTACGTCGTTAAAGGATGTATACTCGTTTAATTGGACAACAATTATATCCTTATTTACTGAGGGCTAGCTCTGGTCTGAGCTATCGGAGTTCTCGGGGCCGGAGGGTGCGGAACTATAGCTGGGCAGCTCGTTAGAAGACGTGGTAGTACTTTCCTAGCTATCGGAGGGGGCGACGCGGTCGTATTTCCTAGAGAAAAGAATACCGCCTTCATGGCGAATCTTCGTCCGTTGTTGGGGGGTCGGGCGGGTAACGGTATCTCCCCAACGCTTTAGGCGCATAGGGTATTCAGTATGGGTAGACTCAAAAGGGCCACGGCAGTTAGTGCATTGAATGTGACGGTCATATTCACCGTGGGTAGTATGTCCGCATTGTGGGCATTTAGCAACGCGAGCGCACCCTCGACGGCTATACTACTCAAAGCATTTTGTACACTAGTCTAGCGGGCGGCGTTTCTAGACGAGGCGGCTACTATTGCTTACGTCGAAGAGGCGGAAGGGGGAGACAGGCCTGTCAAAGGAGATAAGCTAAGTTGTATAAGCCTCGCTAGGTTGATAGTACTGGGAGGGATAGAGGGCGATAGGCTCTTAGCTAGTTTAGACGAGGACCTCATCCTTAATAGTAGTAATAATATCGACGGGGCCTCTACCAAGCCGCATCGTTATAAGTACATTCTAGACGGCGTAGGTAACCCATTTCTTAAGCACTTCTATTTAGACGCAGCCAAAACAGGCACCAATCTCATCTTTGTAATCCAAGAGGGTCTTGCGGACAGCGTCATCTTTAGGCACGAGGGCAAAGCTAAAGGGGACCTTATGGCAACCGGGGATATTAATGGGGGCGAGGCGGAGAAGAGACTGAACCTCGTTGCGAATGGCGAAGGTGTCGTTGTTAGCGAAAGGGGAGTCCTTATCTAGTCGGAGAAAGACGCGGCCGTCGCTTTGGGGCAGCGTAGCCTTACGGGTGAGGCTGGGGTGTAAGTAGGGAGTAGAGCGGGCGGCGGGAGTGGAATTCGCACCGCGAGCGGCAGCTTCTGCGAAGGAAGCGGGCCCCTTCCTTTTGCTGGCAGCCTTCTTTTCTGCTGGGGCGGTGGAGTCCGGGGTAGGCGAGGGAGGCGAAGCAGAACTTTTCTGTAGGGCGGCGGTAATGGTCCATGCGAGGCAGTCGGCTTCACGTGCGTGAGCGGGCGAGAGGACGGAGAAGCGGGCGAGTTCAGTGTTGAGGAAGGCGGCGAAGGAGCGGTAGACCTCCGCTCTGGCGAGAGCTTTAGAGATGACGGTCTCAGCGAAGGACGTAATGGAGCCGGAAGTAGCAGGGGAGGCGGTAGTAGCGTAGGCGGGACGGACTTCCTCGTCTATAGTCTAGGCTCTCTTAGCCGACTGCGCCGTCGTGGAGGGCGGGGGCGGGACGCAAAAGGTATCCGGCAGAGGGGTAACCGGCATCGTAGCCGGCGGCGTCGGTTTAGGGGCCCTAAGGGGCGAAGGCGTAGACATTTTATAGTTGTAGTTATTAGGATATCGACTGTAAAAACGGTAATTTGGGCGGTATTAAAGATTTTGCGGGCAACCAAGCGTTAATACTAATACTTAGCGCTAAGACTTTTTATTGTAGGAGGAAGATCGTTACAGTGCAGGGCGAAGTAGGAGGTAGATATAACATACGTAGTTGTACGAAGAGAAAGGAAGAAAGGGAGGTGTACAGTTTGGATATAGGGTAGGGCTAAGCCATGCCTTGGATCCAAACTGAGGCCCACTAGTACCTACATACGTACAATCCTATTAGCCAATAGCCAATAGAGACTCGATAGCTATGCCAATCGTACAGCGCATCACTAGTACCATTATAAGTAATCTTATAATACTACCTCCCTGCAAAAGAAGCTCACAGAGCTTCAAACCCTCTATCTAGTACATATATATGAAATAATAGATTATCCCTCAATCCCCGTCTTCCAACTCCTTAATCCGTAACTGAGCGCTCGTAATCCGCAATTAAACGGCCGCGCTGTCGTTATCATCCTGTTGGTAGGTCCCATCCTCCAACTGTGTCTATATATTCTTTGTCGGGGGCCGCATAACCTACCAAACCTCCGCTAGCCTTCTAAATACTCTACTAAGGAACTAGTCCATCTTCTTTGAGTCCTCCTCGGTTAAGGGTTCGAGCTCCCGGCTTACGACTTCGATCGCGGACCCTCGTGCTTCATAGTCAACTGCGATGTCCGCGACGGCGGTATTAATCTGCTCTTTCAAGTCGGCAATGCGTTTGGAGCGTTTCGGGGGCGGGGCTGGAGGCGCCGTGTGGCGTGTTTGGGGCGCCTGGGCCTTCCGCTTCGGGGCTGGGGCCTGTTCTTAAAGTATAGCCTTGATCTCTAGCTAATTTCGAACCGCTGGCGGGATGGGCGCATCTAGATGATCGCGATAGAAGGTGGTGACAGCTTCTCTTACTCCCTTAACGTTATTAAGGGGCTCGTCGGTAGGGTCGTAATACTTCTACTTCACAATGTAGAACTAGTGACGGTTGCCTCCTCGTTGGAAGTAGTCTAATAGCCTGTCGAGTTCCCACTCTGCTACTTCTTCGTGATTATCAATCCTAACCATTACCCTGCCTTCGTTAGCTCGCACGTCGCCTTGCAAATCGGCTTGGCTAGGAAGGCCCGCGTAGTGAGGTTTGACTATAGAGATATAGAAAATTAGCGAGCACTTCATATTGGCAGGTAAGATCAATTTGACGTTATAGGAACGTGCCTAATACACCTTGAAAGGGCCCTCCCATCGGGGGTAAAGCTTGTCGTGTGGCCTGCCGTCGTTGAGATTGGTCGTATTCAGCATAACGAGATCACTAGAGTAGTATTTTGGTGCGTCCGACCGATTCTCGTTGGCGTTGGCCTCGTATCTGTCTTGTGCCTTCTTTATAGAGGTATGTACATGATCCTAAATAGCCTCAAAACGAGCGAGCAGTTCGTTAGCCTTTAAGTATTCCTTTTGTTATAACAGTAAGAAGCCCTCTAATAGTATAACCGCTACGGGCTCAACGCCTATGCGGGGGTGAAAGCCATAGTTAGTAAAGAAGGGAGTTACGCCCGTAGTCTCAGAAACTATGTTGTTACCTGCGAACTCCGCTAGTAGGAGCCATTGTGCCCAGTCTATCTATACCTAGTTAACGAAGATACGCAAATATTACTCCATTTCTACGTTGATGCGCTCCGTCTAGGCATTGGTCTGTGGGTGGAAAGCGGAGTTCAATAGCTTCTTGATAGCTAAGCGTCTACAAATCGTAGATTAGAATAGAGAAACGAATTGGGAGCCGCGGTCGGAAACAATGGTATCTGGTAGGCCGTGAAGGGTGTAAATGCGGTTAATAAAGCAGTCCGCCAGTTCTTCCGCTTCTATAGTGATAGTGGGGATGTAGTGGCGCATCTTCGTTAGGCGGTCTACTACGACGGCGATATGCTTGAACTTCTGACCCAGATATAAACTTTCTGGCAACGGAAAGATGTAATCAACCGAGATGTCCGTCTATAGCACGTAGGCCGCGAGTATAAGCTTGAGATAGCCTACCTTAGCGCGCCGCGATACCTTCGTTTTCGAACATACTAGGCAACCTTTGTAGTAAGCCCGAACGGCTTCTACTATGCCTGGCCAGTACTAATACTCGTTTATTTATGCCTATGTCTTGTCTCTACTTGGGTAACCCGCCGTTGGTGACGAGTGAGCGCGGGGGATAAGTAGTAGGTGGGTAGCGGTGTCATCGGGATTAATGAGCACCCTCCCTCTGTGGTACGCCTTGCCTCCCGCCGTAGAGCATTTAGTAATAGCGACCTTTAGCTTCTTTTTGATATAGGGGCGCTATTTAATGCGGCCTAGATCTCTTAGGCAGCTGACGGCCTCCTATATTAGGGTTGACTGGTCGTAGCTCTCGTTGATAATGTTGTCAGTCGATTTGTCTAGCTCCTCTAAGGTATCTAGGGATAGTAGGAAGACCTCTTCGTTGAAGTCGAGGATATTAATAATTATAGCTAATAGGGAGAGGCACCCATCTTTAAAGCGGGCTGGGTTAATGAATTTGTAATTCCTAGCCTTCAGACGGTGATCATCCATATCTAGCAGCACGTCCTCTAGTTTCCTGCTTAGCGCGTCTGGACGAAGATTCCGTAATCCCGGTATATAGCGGATTAAGAAGTTGAAGCGTGATAGAAATTGTAACTACCACATATAGCGGGGTATAAACTGCTTATTTATTGTAAAAGTCTTCAAATTTTTATAATCCGTAATAATATCGAAAGGTTGCTAGGCGCCCTTCAATTCTGAGCGCCATTCTTCTAAAATTTTAACGATAGTAAGGAACTCTTTATTATAGATATCGTAATTACACTCCGCCGCTGAGTATCGTGCTGAAAAGTAAGCGACTAGGTAGAATACGCCGTTATCTCCGTACTGGGAGAGGGTGCCGCCAGACGCCCAGTTGGAGGCATTAGTTTCGACGACTATCTTTTTAGACTAATTGATACGCAAGGTCGGTCCGCTTGTGAACGCAGTCTTCAAAGCTTCGAAAGCGGACTGCTGTGCTGCGGTCTATACCCATTCCGCGTCCTTCTTCGTAAGGTTATAAAGTAGTACCGATATTATCGAGAAGCCTTTAATAAAACGACGATAAAAGTTAACAAATTCCAGGAAACTTTGCAAAAACTTCTTAGACATTAGGGGCTCCCAGTCCGTAATGGCTTTAACCTTCTCTAGGTCTATCTCGATACCGCCAGGCGTAATGATTAGCCCGAGGTATTTGGTTTTCTTAGTATAAAACTCGTACTTATCGATATTGACCTATAAGCCAGCCTTTTCTAAGCGGGCAAGAATATCGTCTACGTATTTCTAGTGCTCTTCCTCGTTATCCGAAAAGATAAGGATATTATCTAGGTAGGCGGTCGCGTAGATATCTAAAATATTGTGCAAGATGTCGTTAACGTAGTTTTGAAATGCGCCTGGCGCTCCCTATAGGCCGAAAGGACATACGAGTAATTCAAAGAGACTAAAACGGGTGATAAATACCGTTAGCCATTCGTATCCCTCCGCGACGCAAATACGGTTGAAAGCGGCGATGATATCCAATTTAGTAAAGATCTTTACCTTACAAATAGCGTCAAAAGTTTCTTTAATCAAAGGGAGCGGGTAGCGACTCTTGAAAGTGACATTATTGATTCCTCTGTAGTCTACGCAAAGTCTGACACCTCCGCCGGGTTTCTTTACTAGCAGAATCTGGGAAGTGGCCTCGGATTGTGAAGGACGGATAAACCCTATACGAAGATTATCGTCAATCCATTTCTTAATCACGCTCAGCTCATCGGGCTTAAATACCCTAAATTTCGTGTAGGGTGCTTACTCGCCCGGGCGGAGCTCAATCTTAAGGTCGTACGAGCGGTAAAGGGGTAAGACCGTAGCGTTGCGAGGTCTAAAGACGTTAAGGTGGTTCCAGTGCTGTTTGGGGAGCTTCTCCTTGATCTAGGAGTCAGTTTTAGGTGGCTTATCAGCTTTCTCGTGGAATTTGGCTGCATCTTCTTCCGTGATGCTAGCTAGCCTAATAGCTTCGTAGCGCTCGTAATCCTCCTCTGCGTTGCCGTTAAAGTATACGTGCTTAGCGATCTTTACTATTCGGATAGCGACCTTGGAGCCCTTGCCAGCGCAAGCATTAATCTACAAGTAGTAACGCTTACCTAGCAACTTCTTGTACTTAGCACCGTCGCCGTTCCAGATCTCCTACTCTATTTTTAGGGTAAGGTTAGCCAAACCGTTTGGTGTATTATGGTCGTGCTTAATTCCTATCCCTACCCCTCTATTAACAACGCTTTCATTATCTCTATACTCCTTAGGCTTTGGGGCGCCCCCCTTTGCCTCTTTGGCCCGGGCCTCCTCCTCCGCCCTAGCCTCCTCTATAATTTCGCAAATCTCTGCGTACGAAGTACGGAACGTTCGTAAATCAAACTTCTCGTACAGCCAGTTGAAACCGGCGGCCGTTATATCCCTGATGTCCGCTGGGTTGACGGGGTCGCTCGAGAAGTATAATCGGCGCACTATAACGCGGTGGTAGGGATCGGACCTCCGCTGGCTAGCCATAGTGCGGCAGACGGCGGGCTTGGTCCGCTTGGGGGCCGCGATTGGGGTGTTGGAGTCCTTAACCGGGGTATTGGGGGGTCCGTCTTTAATAACGTCGGGGACGAGGTCCGCGATTAGGGTGTTAGGGCGGTCGGCTTTAACTATACTTCGTATAGTTTCGTAATAACGCGTGTAAGCGTGCTTCTAAACCTTTAGAGCGTGCCGTAAAGAGGGTAAGAGGTTAGTAGGAAGGTAGCGGTCCGTATAGTAATTGTTAAAGGTGACGGCGCCGTCTGGCTATAATACTGTAGGGTTGTAAAGCTTGAGCTATAGTATGCCTAGGATCACAGGGTGATCGGCCGCCAGATTATGGGCTAGCATGGCGATCGTTTCTGTGTGGTAGCTGATCCGCAGCTGAACCTTATAGTAGTGAGTGATGAGATCCTTGGGCACGCCGTCAGCTAAATATAAGGCCTTTAGTTTGGGGAGCTTTAATAGCGGGATAGTATAACGGGCGGCAAAGCTGCGATCGATAAAGGCGAGAGCGGAGTATCCGCTATCGACCAGAGCGGCACATTTGCTACATTGATTGCGCGGTCTATAAACGATTTGAGTAGAGAGAAAAATAGAATTATTATTATGGCTATCTAAGTTTGAATTCTTAAATTAAACTACTTCTAAGTCTACCAAATTATTCTCCCCCTCATCTATCATCATTACAAACGACGGCCTCTCCAAGCGATTTAGTAGAGAGGCGGCGCATTTCCCGCGCCGTACTCTGCGGATTGGGTAGGAGTTGGAGTGGGCGCTGCGGCGGGTTTACCGGTAGCGACGGCGTTAATTCGAACGCCGTCATTGCCGTTATTGCCGTAACCAAACTGTCCTATAGCCGGTCTACCACGGTTGTTATTATTATTGTAGCCACCTCTACTATCACAAGATTACCTATGATAGTACTAGTAATGCACTGTACGATTAGTACAGCCATTGAGTCTCTATTGGCCATTGGCCAATAGGATCGCACGCATACACCAGTGGGCCTCGGTCTGGATCTAGGGCATGGCTCAGCCCTACCTTATATCCAGACCGCACACCTCCCTCTCTTCCCTTCCTCTCTCCTCATACAACTACGTATGTCACATCTACCCCCTACCTCTCGCCCTGCACCGTGATAGTTAGTTGTACCTATTTATTACGCTGCGAGCGTACACCTTTAAAAGCTAAGTTTATCGCCGCCGTCGTAAGTATCCCCGACGAGCCCGCGATTTCGTCGCACAGCGACCATACCTCTCTTTTATCGCATCGCGATACACCTCCCTTTCGTCGCACCGCGACAGACCTCTCTCTCGTCGCACCGCGACAGACCGCTCTCGTCGCACCGCGACAGACCTCTCTTTCGTCGCTATAAGGTAGCCAATAGATAATTACGCTATAAGGTAGCCAGCACCCTGATTAAGCTGATTACAACTACTTAAATGGCGGCTCCCGTCACTAATTTCGACGTCGCCATCTCCGCGATCAACGCCATCGTTAGTTCTGATCACGAGCAACTCTTCGAGAACATTATAGAGTCTTTCAACGGCGCCGCCCACTAGCACCCAGGTAATCCAATCGCGGAGGAGATCCTCAGCGCCGCTCCTGAGCTCGCCCAGCACGCGGCGTTCCCTCACGTTATCATCGCACTCGCACAGTTGGTCCACGCGGACCTAATCCAAGCTAACACGTTCGTCGGCGCCGCCCAGGATTCTTTAGAAACCGCTCACCAGCAGATCGCAAATCAAGACAACGCCATCACCAGCCTCCAGCACGAGGTTCACCAGCTCAAGGGCAGCCTCACCGCAGCCAACTAGGCCAACACCAAGCTCAACGAAGCCAACACCAGGCTCAAGAAGACCGTCGAGACCCAGATTAGGGCCCTCAAGAAGGCCATTCGTAACAAAATCACCACGCCCGCATCCGTCCCGGTCCCTAACTCTAACGACGAAGCTACTATAACTACACTAAAGACTCGCACCAGCAAGGATCTCGCTGCTTATACCGGCGAGGATGCCTCTACTATCAAGCGGGCCGAGGCCTTCCAGGACTAGCGCGACAAGATCCAATTGTGCTAGTTCTAGGATACCTAGTAGTTTGACCAAGACGAACGCTACAAATTTGCCCAGATCCTCTCGTACCTCAGTAGCAACGCCTTTAGGACCCTAGCCCCGCATATGATGCTTATTATCAAGGAGGAGGACCCGACTAAGTAGAAGTAGGAGAACGCTGAGGCTCTCCTCGTATATCTCGGTACTAAATATAACCGTATAGACCTTACCCTTGAGGTACGCCGGGATCTCGAGTTACTTAAAATGACTAAGGGCACGAGATAGGTCGACTTTAAAGATAAATTTATTACTATCATCGACAAATACAACTTTAACGAGGCTATAAAGACCTATTACCTAAAGATGAAGGTAATTAATGAGATTCGCGATACTATCGCTTACTAATAAGATACTTTAGCGTATAACGACTTCAATGGATAGCTTACCCTCTATCGCAAACTCGCCACTAATTTGGAGGAGCGCAATTGGCGTAATAAAACTAACATCTACTTTAAGAACGGCACCGGCACTAGTAGCGGTACCGCCGCTCCTGAGCGTACCGTTAGCCAAGGCGGCACCGCTATGGATCTCGACGCTATGAACGCCTTCAACGTCCAACTGTCTCGTATAATCGATAAGGCGGTTATCGATTACCGTATATAGAACGGTCTTTGCAAGCGCTACGCCAAACCAAGTCACTACGCCTATAAATGCCGCAATAATATTAACACTGGCATCCCTAAGGAGCAAAGGGAACGCGATCGCCGCAACCGTCGCGGCAGAGGCGGCTACAATAATAATAACAACCGTGGCAGACCGGCCATAGGACAGTTTAGTTATAGTAATAACGGTAATAACGGCAATGACGGCGCTCGAGTTAACGTCGTCGCTACCAGTGAGCCCGCCGCCCCCGCCGCAGCGCCCGCTCCAGCTCCTGCCTAGCCCGCAGAGTACGGCGCGGGAAATGCGCCGCCTCTCTACTAAGTCGCTTGGAGAGGCCGTCGTCCGTAATGATAGCAGAGGAGGAGGAGAATAATCTAGCAGATTTAGAAGTAGTTCAACTCAAGAACTCCAACTTAAATAGCTATAATAATAATTCTATCCTCCTCTCTACTCAAATTATTCACAGACCGCGCAACCAACGCAGTAAGTGCGCCGCTCTGGTGGATAGCGGTTGCTCCGCTCTCGCTTTCATCGATCGCGGCTTTGCCGCCCGCTATACCATCCCGTTATTGAAGCTCCCTAAGCCAAAGGCCTTATACTTAGCAAACAGTATACTCAAAGACCTCATCATCCACTATTGCGAAGTCCAGCTGCGGATCGGTTACTACACGGAGACCATCGCTATATTAGCTCACGATCTAGCAGACGACCACCCCGTAATCTTAGGCATACTATAACTTAAGCTTCATAACCCTATAATATTATAGCTAGATAGCGCCATTACTTTTACCGACTACTGTGTAGATCGCTACCTTCTCGTTAATCTTTTACATTCGTTACGACACGCTCCAAAAGTTTAGAAACACGCCTATACGCGTCGTTACGAAGCTATACAAAGTATAACCGCGCCTTCGGCCGTTAAAGCTAACCGTTCTAACACCCTAATTACGGACCCCGCTTCCAACGTCGTTAAAAACGGACCCCCAAACACCCCAATCGAGGACCCTAAGCGGACTAGGCCCGCCGTCTGCCGCACCATAGCTAGCTAGCGGAAGTCCGATCCCTACTACTACGTCGTAGTACGACGAGCGTACTTCCCAAGCGACTCCATCAACCTAGCAGATATTAGGGATATAACGGCCGCTAAGTTTAATTAGCTATATAAAAGGTTTAATCTGCGAGCGTTCTATACTTCGTACGCAGAGATCTGCGAGATTATAGAGGAGGCCAGGGCGGAGGAGGAGGCCCGGGCCAAAGAGGCAGAGGGGGGCGCCTTAGAGCCTAAGGAGCATAGAAACGATAAAAGCGTCGTTAATAGAAGGGCAGGGATAGGAACTGAGTACGACTAGGATATACCTACCGGTTTAGTGAATCTTACTGCTGAGATGGAGCAAGAGATTTGGAACGGCGACGGCGCTAAATATAAGAAATTGCTAGGCAAGCGTTATTATTTGTGGATCGACGCTTGCGCTGGCAAGGGTTCTAAAGTCGCTATCCGGGTAGTAAAGATCGTTAAACACGTACACCTCAGCGGTAACGCAGAGGAAGATTACGAGCGCTGCGAGGCTGTTAGGCTCGCTGGCATTACGGAGGAGGATGCGGCCAAATTCTACGAGAAGGCTAACAAACTACCTAAAATTAACGCTTAAATTAAAGAAAAGCTTCCCAAATAGCACTAGAACCGCCTCAACGTCTTTAGACCTCACAACGCCACAATCCTACCCCCCCACCGCTCGTACAACCTCAAAATCGAACTCCGGCCCGGCGAGCAAGCACCCTATACGAAATCCAGAGCATTCAACCCCGATGAGCTGAGCGTGATCAAAAAATAGATTGACGATAATCTTCGCACAGGGTTCATCCGTCCCTCCCAATCCGAGGCCGCTTCCCAGATCCTACTAGTAAAGAAGCTAGGCGGCGGTGTCAAAATTTGCGTGGACTATAGAGGAATCAACAACGTTACTTTCAAGAGTCGCTACCCGCTCCCTTTAATTAAGGAGACCCTTAACGCCATTTGCAAAGCAAAGATCTTCACCAAGCTAGATATCATCGCCGCTTTCAACTACATCCGCGTCGTAGAAGGATACGAATGGCTAACGGCGTTCATTACTCGTTTCGGCCTATTCGAATCGCTCGTATATCCTTTCGATTTACAAGGAGCACCGGGCGCCTTCCAAAACTACGTGAATAACATTTTACACGATATTTTAGACATCTACGCGACCTCCTACCTAAATAATATCCTCATCTTTTCGGATAACGAGGAGGAGCACCAGAAATACGTAGACGATATTCTCGCCCGCTTAGAAAAGGCTAGCTTGCAAGTCGATATCGACAAGTACGAATTTTACACTAAGAAAACTAAATACCTTGGGCTAATCATTACGCCTAGCGGCATCGAAATAGACCTAGAGAAGGTCAAAGCTATTACGGACTAGAAGCCCCCAACGTCTAAGAAGTTTTTACAAAGTTTCCTAGGATTTGCTAACTTTTATCGTCGTTTCATTAAAGGTTTCTCAACAATAGCAGCGCTATTATACGACCTTACGAAGAAAGATGCGGAGTGGGCATGGACCGCGGCGCAATAGTCCGCTTTTGAAGCCCTAAAAACCGCGTTTACTAGCGGACTAACCTTACGAATCTACAACTAGTCCAAAAAAACAGTCGTTAAAACTAACGCCTCGAATTGGGCCTCTAGAGGCACCCTCTCCCAGTACGGGGATGACGGCGTACTCTACCCAATCGCCTACTTTTCAGCACGGAATTTAGCGGCGGAGTGTAATTACAACATCTATAACAAAGAACTCCTCGCCATCATCAAGGCCTTGGAGGAGTGACGCCCGGAACTGGAGGGCGCTCAGTAACCATTTAATATCGTCACGGATTACAAGAATTTAAAGACCTTTACAATAAACAAACAGCTCACGCCTCGCCATATGCGGTAGTCACAGTTTTTATCGCATTTCAACTTCCTAATCTACTATACGCTGGGATCGCGCAATCTACGCCCTAACGCGCTCAGCAGAAAGCCAGAAGACGTGCCGCTAAATATAAATAATCACCGTCTAAAGGCTAGAAACCGAAAACTTATCGACCCAGCCCGTTTTAAAAAAGGCTGCCTCTCCCTATCAGCTATGGTTGCTGACAACCTCGATTTCGACGAAGAGGTCTTCCTACTATCCCTAAATACCTTGAAGGAGTTAGATAAATCGACTAACGATATTATCAACGAGAGTTACGACCAATCAACTTTAATGCAAGAGGCCGTCAACTGCCTAAGAGATCTAGGCCGCACTAAATAGCGCTCCTATATTAGAAAGAAGTTGAAGGTCGCTTTCGCTAAATATTCTACGGCGGGAGGCAAAGCGTACTACAAAGGAAGGGTACTTATCGATCCCGATAATACCGCCACCTATCTACTACTCGTCCACCGCGCTCACTCGTTACCAACGGCAGGCCATCTAGGCAGAGACAAAACATAAGCATAGATAAACGTGTTAACGTGTGGCTAGTACTGTGCTTTGTAACTGCCCTGTACTACTCAGTAGTATAGTAGGCTGGTCACTGGGGAACTTAGTCTCTACAGAATGTGTTAGAATAATAGGGCTTGGCCATT